>JAJJWW010015516.1:0-140723 GCA_023531295.1 Papaver armeniacum | reverse complement strand
GAGATAAAGAGCAAGAAAGTATAATAAACAACCTTCTCGTTAGATATCATATCTTTAACCAAGGCAGTATGCTCGGCATGAAGGCTAACATCAACACCTAAATTATTCCTGGCATTATCTAGAACCTTCGCAGCCCAAGCAAACTCATCATCATTATTTATAACAAGAAGTGAACGAACTTGCTCTTCTCGCTCAATAAGTATGGCATTCTGGCAAAAAGATTCATCTCGCTCAATTTGTACTTCGAGAAGAGACTTTTGAAATGTTGCTAATGCCTGTGCACCCTTATTAGCAATACGATCTTTCTCATCTATAAGGCCACTAATTTTCTTCCTTTGGAGCTCGATTTTTCTATGGGAATCAAGATACATTTGTTTAAATCGGTTAGCCAAACCTAAACTAGCTCTATGCTCAATATCTAAAAGGCGACATTTATTTCGAAGTTCATTTAGTGAAAGGGAATCAATTTTGTTTGACGAATTACTTAAAGATTCGTTGAGATGGGTGAGAAGAACATCATCATCCATGGGCTCGGGAAATGAATGGAGAAGAATGGCTTCTTCAGAGAGATTATATATGTCTGCGAAAATAATAAATCAGGCAAAGAATAATAGCTAACAAAGTAAAGATGACTTGAAGAGTAAAAACTTTATACCGTAAAGTTGTTGGTTAGCGCTTTGAAGAGTAGACATCTTAGTCTTGAGAGGAAGCGATTCGATCTCCAATTGTTGAATTCTTTCATTTTTATTGCGAGATATCGCAACCTCAGCTTCTAATTCTCGGATCTTTTCTTTAAGTTGGAGATTTTTCCTGCGAAAGTTGTCGCATCTTTTCTCGATATCTGAGGCAACAACAAAAGAAGCTCTCCCAGACTATAAAGGAAAAAAGAAATTGTTAAGATAAAAGCTTGTAATCAAAATTACAGAGAAACAAAGGAATATGAACATACCAAAGCACTCGAGAGCATTTAAATGACTGGAAGTCAACGTTCGAAACTCCGCAAAAGACTCATTATCCTCTAATAGTGGGGCATCGCAGATTTTAGCGAGAGCTCCGCAAATAGCGATTAGATGATCATCTCCTAATCCTTGCATAGAATCGGAGAAGACACTTTGGACAATTGTGCCATAACAGAAGTAGTCGAACGATCCGCTTCCAGAGAAGTACCAACCTCATCTTCACCCTCATCGAATCTTCATTGGTTTGAGAAGAGAGCAGGGTTTTCCGTTTTTTAGAAAGCGGAGCAGAAGACTTGTCTTTGCGAAAAGTAATTTTATTCTTGCCTTTAACCTTCGCAGCTTCAGCCTCTTCAAAGTCAACCTTCGCATACGCATGAAGATAAGAAACAGAGGCAATAATATTGTTTAAAATAACAAAAGAAAATGTTTCTTACTTCATCCGTGAGCGATCGGAGTATCGCCAGCGTACTCGGCTTTGGATCTTCTTTATACTTCTTTCTCATTCTGGTGATCTAAATTTTTTTTTTTTTGAAAGTTAGTAAATAAAAGAGAAAGAAAATGTCGCAAAGTGAAATTGAAAGAAGGAAATATACCTCTTTTGTCTCCTCAGGCCACTTAAATTCCCAAGGATGGTAATTCATGAGATGTGCAGGGAGAACATGTGAACCTGCGATGTAAGGTCCACTCAAAAATAAAGGAACAACCCACCACTTCTCATCTTTAGAATGGCGGGAGTACTATTGTTGCCCGAATGCCAATCAATATCATGCATAAGCACTTGTCATCTAAACATTATCTATTCTTTTCAGTCGAGCGCCCCAGCGAGATTTATCATTTCTCATGTTTATTACTGCATAATTCGCAAAGAAATTTTCTACAGTATACTTCTCAGGGACTATCTCCAAATTTGCAAAGTTAGGATCTCTAACATTAACAGGATATAAAGATCCTTTACCAGCGCCGCGGTTTGCGAATTCAAGCATCAAGCGGATGCAGTCGCCACTCAACTGATAGACAGCTCGCGAGAATTTTTCATGAGCAAGGATTTCATAGAATAATGGTATCTCGGGATTATATAGAGGAATGGGAAGTCCTGCGAGGATTTGACCTAGCGAGACTATGATTTTATGATCATCACATTGATGATCAGAAAACAGTTTTGCAGAGAGAATAGACGAAGATTCTTGATTAGGAATGGTTGATAAGATGAAACCCTTCTCTTTTAATTTCTTTTGAGTATCTTCAAAAAGGGGTTTATATGTACGACCCAATGAAGCCATTGATATAGTATGGGAATGAATGGGGAATGGAAGATTGAGAGAATTGAAGGGGAGGATTACAGTAGCAGTAGCGCAAATTGCGGAAGAAGAAAGTTAAATGAAAGTTGCAGAGGGAAAATAAAAGAGAAAAAGAGAAGGGTAAGAAAGCTATATATAGAGAAGAGAATCCTCGAGAAAACAAATGCATTTAATGCGAGATGGGACGTGAATGGTCAAGAATAAACGGTTGAAAGAGACGTGTCAAGAAAAGAGTGGAAGAAGAAACACCTGTAATAAATTCCGTACATAAATAAAACGAGTAAAAGTGAACAATCGCGAGATAAAGATGAGCAGTTGCGGCACTTTAAAATATTGGTTCTCATGACATTATCTTCTTCGCAGAGAAGACATGAGAAGAGGCAAGATGTAGGAGCAGAATATCGCGACATCAGTATTTTGAGAGAGTAATAAACAACTATGTTGCGAAGGCGTCGCAGGGAAGTGATTTAAATGACGCAATGGATGACGATAGCCCAAAACATGAGAAGAGTGTGAAGATTTGGCGAGATTTAGGAGTGTCGCAAAGAAGAATGCTTATAACACTCGCGACACTTCGCGAGTCATTCCCGAAAATAAAGGACAGCTTAGCTGTCATCCACTGTGTATTACCCTATATAAAGGGTTGAGTTAGTTTGTTGCAAGGGGGATTCTGTTTGAATTGTTAAGCAAGTCATTAGGAGAGAGAAAATTAAGAGTGATTGTAATTTCTTTAGCTCTGTTCCACATTTCTTTGTAAACCTTTCAAAAAAACAATTAATAAAACATATTGTTACTCATCTTCAAATGGATTAATTAAACAAATTCGAATGAGGGGTGTAGTGTGGGATTTCTTGCAACTACAGTTTGTCAAAAGTTCATTCTATCTTTTATCAATACTTTCATATCGACATATAATAGAGATAACTTTTGAACAAATATGGACAGTCAAGGTTCACGGACGAAAACAATATATCCCATAACAATTTTCTATATATATGAAACCATAAAGATTAATATTGCAAACATCATCTTCCAAATAACTTAGAATTTATATAAATAAATCTAAAAATATTGAATATGAAAACGTTGGAAATAGCTATGTGTACTCACAATAAT
Source organism: Papaver armeniacum (assembly GCA_023531295.1). NCBI lineage: Eukaryota > Viridiplantae > Streptophyta > Magnoliopsida > Ranunculales > Papaveraceae > Papaver > Papaver armeniacum. Next base: position 137,350 of record JAJJWW010015516.1, on the reverse strand, counting down.
GGCTATTCCAAACCCTAGTTATCCTTCTTAAAAACACAAGAATAAATTCTCATAAGAAGTTTTCTAGACATTGAGACCTCTGAAAAATTCTTTATCGTCCCTGAACTCCTTGTCGTCAACAACCATGGGAACATACGGTTCATGAAGATATGCGTCAATTCCAACAAACCTTCTAGGATGATGATGTCGAACCAGGGTCTTCTGAATTTCAAGAGTTCTCATAACAATAGCCTTTATTTGATGAATCTCCTTCCTTGTTTCCTTCAACTGTTCAAGAACACCAGAAAACTTATGAGAGTTCGAAGGAACAACTCTTGGCTTCCTCACATTCCATCTTTTTCTTTTAAAAGTTGGAGGAAACATAGATCTTTTTTTCCCCTTCATGATTGATGGATTAACAATCATATTAACATCTTTTCCATTAGAAGACATGATGCTTGGAGTATCCATATGCTACAGTTTTGTGAGAGGAAATCACAATTTAAACTCAACAAGCGGTCTTAAGATAAAAAGAGTTTCAGACAAGGAAAAAAGAAATGTAGGGTTACGAAACCTTTAACACCCAGGTTCGTGCACGCACAACTCATAACCTTAACAAGGGTAGAATTGTCGAGAATAACCCTCTTTTATTGATTAAATAGGGAAGTCCCTTCCAATATCAATAAGATATGAACGGATGGAAGAATTCCAAACTTGGAAAACACGGCAAAGCTAAGAAGAGAAAAACAAGATGAATTAAAAAACATTTTTCTTTTCCTAAAACCTGAGGTGTGCACAATCTTGTCTCTTTTGATCAGGCACATGAGACAAGATGCACCAAACAACACAATCAAGTTGGGGTGCGGTGAACAATAATCTGTCCACCATAACCTTTTTGAAAGGAATTCATAGAGCCCTGCCTTTCAGAATGTTTAGACCATACTTTCTTCTCTAGTGGTCTTGACTTATCTTTGGAAACTAACTTCTTCGAAGAAGATAAAATCTTACATACCTCCGAGGTTTTTTGAACAAGTTTGAGCTTGTTTGCTAATCGATTTGCTCTTCGTTGAAGTTTGTTGACATACCTCATTTTGTGCTTGTATTTGAAACACTTTGAGAGTTCATGACCAATAAGAGCATGTCAACACAAAAGATGATTCAAACGCCCGAGATGTGTAGGCAGCTAGACACATAGTGAAACCTGAAAAATCAGAACAAGAGTTTCCAACGGGTGAATATAATTCTTCTTCCAGACCGGTTGAGGTTTCTTCTGAAAGAATATCAAGATTGATGTATGTATTGCTACAATTATCAAAATCAATATTTTCACACAGAAATGTAACACTTGATTTTTCGTCTTCATTAGAATCATAGTGATCAGACATTTCATCAATAGTTGCAGCAAGACCTTTGTTCCCAGTGTATTTTCTTCGGTTCGGACACTCATTTGGAAAATGACCAAAACCTTTATACTTAAAGCACTGTGGCATATCCTCGTCATCAGTCTCGTCAACATCCCTGTTTTTAGGTGGAACACGATTGTGAGGTTTAAATGACGACTTAGGTTTATCTCTGGTGAACCGTTTACTTCTCTTCAATAGAAGATCTCTAAACTGTCTTGTGATCAAAGAGACTGACTTGTCAAGATCTTTATCTGATGAATCATCTTCAAAAAGATCATCTTCAGAGATGCAAACACTTTTACTTTTGTCAAGTAATTTAACTTCCCTACCAACGTATTTCTGGAGAGAGCATCAAGGTTATTTCCTTCAACGATGGCATGCTTCTTAGAATCGTATCTGGATGGCAGCGATCTGAGAATTTTCATCACACCGTCCTTTTCAGGAATAGTCTTACCCAATGCAAAAGATGCATTAACAATTTCAGACACTTTGTGATTAAACTCATCAAATGAATCTTCATCTGCAATACGCGGGTTTTCCCAATCAGAATTTAGGTTTTGAAGCCTAACTTTCTTTTCACAGGTATTCCCTTCAAATACGGTTTCTAATATATCCCAAGCATGAATGATAACATTCAAACCGTCGGAATTTCGCTTCGCAGCAAGAATCTCAGCAGGGTCATATGCACCAATATCCTTTGGAACGGTCGCATCTCCTACTGCAACAACGGGAGCATCATAGCCATTAACTACATAAACCCATGATTGAAAATCACGCGCTTGAAGAAAAGCACGCATAGCAATTTTCCACCATAAGTAATTTGAGACATCGAAGACCGGTGGTACGTTTATAGTGATAACACTTCTGTCCATATCAGATCACCATAAACACAGACTTATAAGGTCTTTAATGTGTTTGCGTGCTCTGATACCAATTGAAAATGCGGTGGTACAACACAACCACACCCAACAATTCGTTTGGCAATCTGAGAGGAATTACTCTAATATACTTTCTAGAGAATCAACTAGACAGTCAGACTCAATCTAGAGAAAAGTACATACAAGAGTTTACATCTCTATCTCTCAATTCAATTTGCAATCAGCAAATAGAAATTTACGAGCCTGATTGAATATACGAGAAATAACTTGAACGGTACCAAAGACCAATGTTCAAGAATCAATCAATTTCAATCAACAACCAAAGGTTGGATTTCCCAATTGATCGATACAACGCACAACCTGTGATATTTCAATTATAAAAAAAAACTATAACGTGGAAAAGAAATAACACAGATACCAGAATTTTGTTAACGAGGAAAACCGCAAATGCAGAAAAACCCCGGGACATAGTCTAGTTTGAACAACACATTGTATAAAGCCGCTACATGCACTAGCCTACAACCAATGAACTTCAGACTGGACTGTAGTTGAACCTTAATCAATCTCACACTGATTCAAGGTACAGCTGTGTTCCTTACGTCTCTGATCCCAGCAGGATACTACGCACTTGATTCTCTTAGCTGATCTCACCCACAACCAATATTTGCTACGACCCAAAGTCGAAGACTTGATAAACAAATATGTCTCACACAGAAAAGTCTATTAGAATAGATAAATCTGTCTCCCACAGAAATACCTATGAGTTTTGTTCCGTCTTTTGATAAATCAAGGTGAACATGAACCAATTGATAAACCGGTCTTATATTCCCGAAGAACAACCTAGTATTATCAATCACCTCACAATAATCTAAATCGTATAGAAGCGAAACTAGATATTGTGGAATCACAAACGATGAGACGAACGTGTTTGTGATTACTTTTTATCTTGCCTATCGGAGATTAAATCTCGAGCAAATCATAGAGAAGATAGTACTCAGACGATAGAATCGGGCAAGATCAGAACACATAACTACAGAGAAAATAGTTGGGTCTGGCTTCACAATCCCAATGAAGTATTTCAGTCGTTAACCTACAGGGTCTCGTGAGAAACCTAAGGTTAAAGGAGAATCGACTATAGCTATGCAACTAGTAGCACACAGAAGTGTGGGGATTAGTTTTCCCAGTTACTAGAGTTCTCCTTTATATAGTTTTCAAATCAGGGTTTGCAATCTAAGTTACCTTTGTAACAAAACATTCAATATTCATCGTTAGATGAAAAACCTAATTCAACCAAGATAATATCTTTCAACCGTTAGATCGAACTTAGCTTGTTACACACAAATGTAATGTACCCTCATTTAGGTTTATGTAACCATACATAAACGTGTACACCATGTTGGCTCAACAATAGTTAATCGAGGTTATCCATATGAACATTCTCATATCAACCTTATTCATCTTAACCATAAAGTCGGTTCATACTAATTTGGGGACGTCTCAAATCATATTTACTTTGCATAAATGTAGATTTGTAGTTGTGCCTAAACACTTTAGAATCAGTGTTATCTGCTGCTTGAGTATTTTGGTATTTCATTCCCCTTGGTATCTCTTCGTCTTATACTAGCACACACAGAAATTGATAGCTTTGCTCAACTGTTGAAAAGATGTCTTGTATAACAGTCAAATGTATTTAAAAACAATAAAGTTAGTCAGTGGCTGCATCCCACCTATTTAAGCAGAGAGAACCAAATTCATATATTCACTTGTTTCAAGAAAAATATGTGTAGCAAGTCGATCAATTTTGTTTGATTTATATTTTACTAGCCAAATTAGTTTTGTTTGATTTATGTGAAATACCATCTTTGTACACAACCGTTGCATATGTGGATAAATAGTAAATGATTTCTCTACTACTTTTGATCATTTCATTAATTAATTATTATATTTTGTGAATTGTTGATTATAAGGATAGTCGTTGAATTTGTTTCTTTGGATTTTTCTTGCAAACTTGGTTGTATGTTTTTTTTCTTGCAAATTTGGTTGTATGTGATTGTGTATAATGGTTTTTCTTTTTCTCTATTCTCAAATTATGTAGTAGTAGAATTTCATTAGTGCCTATTTTACCAACGGCCTTTTGTTATTAAATTGTTAAAGTGTACATAGTTGTACACATGTTGATCGTCAATGTGTACATAATTGTGAACCTAGCTGATATCTTTTTTTTTTTTGCTAAGTCCAATAGTTTATTAAAGCAAAAAACGTAATTACAAGAATTACACAACCTAGCCGATATCAGAAGTTAAAGTTTTAATGTTAGATCGTTAATGTGCACATAGTTGTACACCTGTTGATCGTTAATGTGCACACAGTTGTATACATGTTGATCGTCAATGAGTGTGCATGTTGACTCTGGATGACTTCATTCATACCTCTGATTCCATAGACAATAGGCTTGCTGCGGGGATTAAGTAGTCTCATGGTTCTTATTTGAGACTCGTACTAGTGTATGAATTCTTTTGTTTTTATTTCTTATGATATCCATGTAATACGAACACACAAGCAAAATAACCATGACTACCATTAGGTTTAGCAGCCCCGAGTGTTGTAGCAACAGATGATTCAATCATCATAAATCAACCGTAGCTGATTTAGATGATAAAAAACGTTAAAAGAATCAAAACCTAGGCATATAAAAAGTTGGAGAAAAACATCGCCTCGAAGACAAAAAACCGAACCATAATTTTTTTTCTTCATATTATTAAAAATATGAGTCCTTTTAAAAAAATTCATATTACCTTCCAAGGAAAAAAAGGAGCCCTGAGAGAGAATCTCAAAGAAAAAACCTCAAACTCCTATTAAACTTGTTCCCGGTGGTAATTATGCTTCCGATGAAAATGAATATGATGATGAGTATAATGAATTTTACAGAGACCCTGATGTTTTGGCAGAAATCCTTGATGGTCTCCAACCTAAGAAGAGGAATTTTAGGGTGGGAAAGGGGCAAACATTTTTAAGTTCCTGGTCGGTTGTCAGCCGACGCAAAAATAATTTAAGTTCTTTCACTTCACAATTATAAATAAGAGTATAGTTATAAGAACAGATTCGTTCCACATGGAGATATGGGTTGTCAAATTATTTTGATTACTTATTGTAGATGGGGCAAAACGAGTTGCTGGTTTTTACGGAATTGAGGAGATGACCGTGCGGAGGAAACTCCTTGAACCGAGCGAACTGTTAAACCTCACACAGATGCACTGCAAGAAGGGAGTGCTTTGAATTCGAGAGATCAATCTGTAATACTCCGGCCTAAACCAAGACAATGGTCGTTCCAGAGTAAATTCGGTCACAAGAGAGGATGGGTCGATCTGTAGGAGGGAAGCTGAGAAATGTGTGAGATCAATGGTGATCAAAGATTGTAGGTGTGTTGTGTATTCTGAAAATAAGATAAGTTATGAATGATTGAATTTGCTCTGTTGAGAGTAATTTCTCAGATGTTGAGTTGTTAATCTCGTGTTATCTGTTTGACTTGAGATTATCTTGTCTTCAATCACGATTCAAAGGCTTATTTATATTGCCAGAATTGTAAACACCATGATCCCATGAAGTGTGACAGTTGATGGAATCAAAGAGTGGAGAAGTGGAAATCGTGTTAAAACCAGTTACTCAACATGCGGAGACTTGGTCGATTTTCCATCCACTACTTTGCTAACTCCTTCAACTGATTGCATGTGTAGGATCAGAATATCGCAACATCAATACCATTGCGAAGACATCGCAGATTGGTTACAGAAATGACGCGACAGATGACGACAGCCAAAACACGAGAAAGATGTGAAGACCTAGCGAGATTTAGAAGTGTTGCGAAATCTAACACTTATATACTTGCGAGAATATCGCAAGTCAGATCCAAAAATAAAGGACAGCTTAGCTGTCACCCACTATGTAATATCCTATATAAAGAGCCGAATAGGCTTGGGAGAAAGAGAGAGATCTTTTGAGAGTGGAGGGAAAGTTTTGAGGAGAGAGAAAGTCTAGAGCAATAGTTGTATTCTTGATTTCATTTCTTCTTTGTAAAGTTCTTTAACTCAATTAATAAAAGGTGTGATTGTTGATATTAAATATGGGTTGATTATTATGAATTCTTGTGAGGGATGTATTGTAGGATTTCCTGCAACTACATAATGGCGCTAGAAACAGGGACTGGCATATAAAGTTAAAGATTGTTATTAAGATTGTTCAAAATAAGAAAATGATGAAACAGATCGATAAATCAGTTAAGGAAGAGAGTATGAAAATCAAGGAATGCAATAGAAGGCTGGAGTGTAGTTTGAGTACAAAAACAATGATTAATGAATTCCATGAGAACATCAACGGAGAATACATAAACGATATGTTGAAGGAAAGAAAATCAGAATGGAGGAGAAGGTATCACCCTTGAAAGATTAGGAAAAATAGAAAATTACATTCACGGCAGCAGAGATACCAAGAGAAAATGTGAGCCACACATCTCCTTTGGTAATCACAGTAACCACACGGAAAGAAAAGGGGAAATCAGCAAAAACTATGGAAGAATGGGCAATAAGCAGAACTTTGGTGGATACAGGGAGTTCGGTGGATATAATGTTTTACCATGCGTACAAAGGAATGGGGTATAAAGATGAAGAGATGTCTCTTTAAACATATCCTATTCATGGTTTTGGCAAATCTACAACAAAACCAAAAGGGGAAATAGAGATGCGAATTCTGCTAGGAGAAATTGAAACACGAGTGACACTATGTGTGGTGGATATGGAATCACCATACAACATGTTGTTGGGAAGGCCATGGATACACGCAATCAAAGCCGTAGCGTCAACAGTACATCAATGCATTAAATTTCCTATGCCGAGTGGGATTGGTGAAATTAGAGGGGATGTTGATAAAGCGAAATTATGTTATCAAATTGAAGTGAAGCAGTATGAAGGACGTGTAAAGAAGCGAAAACATCGCAGAAAAATGGCGAAGGAGGCAAAGAAAGAAGAAGAATTTAGAACTTATATGATAAGAGCAGAGGAAGGAAAAGGAATACCCAACGAAATTTCGAGAGAAGGGAATGAGCTTACGAAAGAGATAAAAGAACCAACACCTTTGGGAGAACCTAAGACCAGTTACACTGCGGCGGAACCGACAAAAGAAGTGAATGTTGGAACCGAAGAAGAACCCAAAATACTAAAAATTGGGACTAAGATGGAGGCAGATGAAGAAGAAAGAACTATTGGTCTGCTGCGAGATTATAAAGATATTTTCGCGTGGAACATGGATGAGATGCCTGGAATAGATCTGTCTGTGGCGTGTCATAGGTTAGAGATTGACAAAAATGCGAGGCCATTCAAACAAAGAATCAGAAAAATCGCGACAATGTATCATCCCCAAATAGAAGAAGAATTGCAGAAGATGCTTGATGTAGGAATTATAAGACAAGCAAAATATCCGGAGTGGATAGCAAACATGGTTGTGGTTCCAAAGAAGAAAAAGGGGATAAGAATTTGTATAGACTTTACTGATCTAAATAAAGCTTGTCCGAAAGATAGTTTTCCGTTACCAGATATTCCACAAATGGTCAAATCAGCAGCAGGAAATGATAGAATATCTTCTCTAGACGGATATAAAGGCTACAATCAAATCCCTCTCGCTGAAGAAGATCAGGATCATACTACTTTTTTCGCTCCAAGAGGGTTATATTGTTATACAAAAATGCCATTTGGTTTGCGAAATGCTAGAGCAACATACCAAAGGATGGTAGATAAGGTGTTTGCGAAATGGATACACAAAACGTTAGAGGTATATGCGGATGATATGTTAATAAAAAGTAAAGAAGCAAAAGATCATGTTCAAGATCTGAGGGAAATTTTTGAACAAATGAGGCATTTTAACATCAAAGTGAATCCAGAAAAGTGCATCTTTGGGGTTGCGTCAGGAAATTTTTTAGGTTACATTGTATCAAAAGAAGGAATACAAGTTGATCCAGAGAAAGTGCAAGCGGTTCAGGACATGCCAACACTGCGACGGTGAAAGATGTACAAAAGTTAAATGGGCTCTTAGCTTCGTTAGGAAGGTTCATTTCGCGATCATCAGACAAATGTAAACATTTTTTCAACATACTCAAAAAGGGGACGAAGTTTAGATGGACAAATGAATGCGAGAAAACTTTTCAAGGAATAAAAGAACATCTGACGAATATAACTATTTCGTAAAAAGCAGAACCAGGAGAAGAATTGTTAATCTATCTTGCGACAACTTCGCACGCATTAAGTGCTATGTTATTACGAGTAGATGCAAATATTATCTTCACCCAACTATGTGTTGAGAAACCAATCTATTACATCAGTGAAAAATTATTCAAAAATTAAAAAATTAATTTTGGCATTAGTTTATGCAACATTTAAACTTCAAATTGTTATACGCATATATTTTCGACATAAAATAAGTGTGTTTACAAAGATGAAGAATTCAAATATGAAATATTATCTTCACCCAAATCACAAGTTGATTTCTTAGTAAACCCTTGGAAATCCAAGAGATCTATAGATGGGAAATATTGGTGGATGGATCATCAAATGGGGAAGGCAACGGAGTTGGAATTTCTATGGGATTATCAACTTATGAGAAGGAACTCATGAAAAAATAGCTTTTCTTTGGAATGTGAAATAGAATATGGCCCAAAAAATTATTCAAAAATTAAAAAATTAATTTTGGCATTAGTTTATGCAACATTTAAACTTCGCATATATTTTCAGGCACATAAAATAAGTGTGTTTACAAAGGTGCCAATTGAGTCAGTAATGAAGAATTCAAATATGAAATATTATCTTCACCCAAATCACAAGTTGTCGCAGATTTCTTAGTAGAATTTCCTCTAGAAGATGATGAAGCTGTGGAAGAAATGATGGATGTAGAAGAAGACCTTGGAAATCCAAGAGATCTATTAACGAGCTTGGATAGATGGGAAATATTGGTGGATGGATCATCAAATGGGAAAGGCAACGGAGTTGGAATTGTTTTGATTTCATCAAATGGGGAAGGCAACGGAGTTGGAATTGTTTTGATTTCGCCAGAAGGCACCAAAATAGCTTTTCCTTCAGATTGGAGTTCACATTTACAAATAATGAAATAGAATATGAAGCTGTGGTACATGCCCTTAAGTTCGCAATAAAAATGAAGTTGGAAAATGTAAGGATTACAAGTGATTCACAGCTAGTCATTCGTCAAATAAAAGGAGAATACACTACAAATGAACCATCCATGAAGAAATACAAGAAAATTGTTGAAGAATTGTCAGCGAAAATCCCAAAAATAAAATGGAGACATATATCAAGAAAAGATAACAGACTCGCAGATGCTTTTGCTTTTATCTCAAGTATGATGACAGAACCAACTGCGAGATGCATAAAGATCCAGAAAATTCTATCACTATCAATCAATAAAGAAGAAGAAGAAGAGGTAGATGTAATGATAATAGAAAATGGAGAACAAATACCCAATATCGAAGATTGGAGAGCAGAACTCCATGCATATCTGATGAAAGGAGAAACACCAAGGAATAGATTGGAGGCACACAAATTAAAGAGCCGTGCGACAAATTATGAACTAAGAGACGGGGTATTGTATCGGAGATCCTTTAACGGACCATCTCTCAGATGTTTGACACGAAAAGAGGGAGAAGAAGTGTTAAAAGAATTACATTGTGGGGATGCGGCAATCACAAATGGTGGAAGATCTTTGGCGTACGTGAGCGAAAATGCAAGGTTATTATCGGCCATATATGCATGAAGATGCGAAACAAGTATCAAGGCGTTGCGAAGATTGTCAAAGGCACGGAAAGAAAATACATGCACAGAGCACCATTAACATCCTCAACAAGTGTATGGCCTTTCGGAAAATGGGGTTTAGACATTGTGGGACCGTTTTTTGGGATCTGGGCAAAGAAGATATCCGATTGTCGCTACAGACTATTTCACAAAATGGGCAGAAGTAAAGGCAGTACTACACATTAGCGACAAATACATTTTTACATTCATATTTGAGAATATCATATGCAGATTTGGAATTCCCGCACAATTGGTATCTGATAATGGGAAACAGTTTGAAGGACAGAATATAAAACTATTAATTAATTCATTTAAGATAAAATGTGGGAAATCAACTCCTTTATATCCGCAGGCCAATGGACAAGCAGAAGCAACAAATAAGACAATCGCGGATATATTAAAGAAGAAATTAGAAGGGCATAATAGAGCATGGTGCGAACAGGTGCATAATGCAATATGGGCTTACAACACAACCAAAGCGAGAAGCTACCGGAATGTCACCTTTCTGTTTAACATATGAAGTTGAGGCTGTGCTACCAACAGAAGTTATTATTCCCATAACAAAGAGAGAAGCTTGGGAGAAAAATCTTAGTGCGGGTTTGATTTTAACAAAGCTAGATGAATTAGAAGAAAAAAGAGAAAGGGCTTTACAGCATATGGAAAACTACCAGCGAAGATTAGCCAGAGAATATAATAAACGTGTTAAAACACGTGAGTTCCAACCAGGTGACTTAGTGCTGCGAGAAACACCAATATATCAGCGAGAAAATGGTGGAAAATTAGCAAGAAAATTGGATGGACCTTACATCATTAAGGACATAGTTGGAACAGGGGCATACAGATTGATGGATCCTAAGGGTAAAGATATGGGTCATAGACTTGATAGACCATGGAACAGATTGTACTTAAAGAGATATTACCCATAAAAGGTCTTGGGAAAGAGTAAACTGCGAAATGATGTATGATTGAAACAAAATGAATCTATGAGAAGATCTTGTGAAAGAATAATTGCGAGAACATACATATCCAAAACAAAGAAAGAAGACGCGAAAAAATTCGCAGAAATAATGACAAGAGATAATCAAAGATTAATGACATACTAGAAAGGGGTGAACCGACTATGGCGTACACCCTAGTTCGCGAAATCAAAATTTCGCAAGAGGCAAATGTAAGACCTAAAGTGCGTCATAAAAGGGGGCACTGTTGCATGGCTCAAATGAAAAGGTTACACCGCCCCTGGAACCCGAGTCATGGAGATTTGGGGTCAATAAAGCCCATCCAGGAGAGGTACCTCGGATTTTCAACCTAAGCTAATGACTTAGGTTGGACGACTGAGGGTCTCTTCTAAGGAGTGCGACATCTGATCAAGGCGCCGAGGTACATGGTTGAGCCAAGAGTTCCCGGGGCGTCTGGAACTACCCTGGCCATTCTTGGCAAGTCTTGACGTATGCTACACTCGGCCCGAAGAAAACCCCACTTAGGGTGCAGTCTCGTAACCATAAGCCCTATAGGCAAAAGGGATAAGAGGTCAGTGAAAACAACTGGTTGTTGTTAAGACCGGATGGGAGGAGCCAACCTTGTATGGTAGAGGTATGCCTCCTTGAAGGGGCAACCATGGGGAAGATAAGGGCGGCACCCTCCATTAGGGAGCTGATAAGTGTCTTAAGACGCAAATGTCATGAGGCTTTATTTTCGCAAGAAAATTTAGGCTTGTCATATTTGTGTGATAATCCTGAAGAGGCAATAATACAAAAGAAAAAGATAAGACGAGATCAATGGGTCAGTACATGAAAGTGGAAGGACGTCATGCGATTTAAATCGCAAGACTAACAATGTCATGGGGCTTTATGTTCGCAAGAATATTAGGCCTGTCATATTGTCGCATGAAAAATATCCTGCAGAGGCAATAATACTAGAGAAATAATAAGGCAAGATCAATGGGTCGTTACATGAAAGTGTAAAGACGTCCTGCGATTTTGTCGCAATGACAAGAGGTGGCAAAATAAGAGCTTTAACTAGGAAGGCAAAATAAGACCACATGATGCAACAAAAAATTTATAAGAATTAACTATTACTTATGCAGATCATTCATCGCAAGAAAAATAATGAGAGGCAGTATGGGAATTATTAAATAATAAGCATTATCTTTCTCGCCTATGCGCGCAATAATAAAAGAGTAAATATACTTCAAGGTTGATTTAAATACACCATTTGCAAGAAGTTATACTGATGAAGTAACCAAAAGAAGAAAAATTACATAAGAACTTCAAGATTCAAGATTAATTTGCCAGGAGAAGATGGAATATTTTCATCAATTTTTTCGCCAGAAGGAGATATTGGACGTTCTTCGCTAGCTTTTTCATTTTCGCCAGTCTTCTCTTCATTCTGGTTTATTCTAGTTTCTTATTCATTTGGGTTGTTATCAACAGTTGCATCATTAAGAGGAACTTCTTCTTCATTTGCGAAATCTTCGCCACTTTCATAATAATAATCGCTATCAGGAGAACAAGGAACTTCATTGTAGTGATCTACACTACAATTGGATAATCATGCCTAATTCCACAGGATCTACTCTGCAGACATTAGAGATAAACCTAAAAGAGGGAAGAACAACACACAACAAGTTCTATTCGATAATCCCAAGAGGAATACAGACTCTTTACTTATAAGGAAAAGACTCTTGCGCTGGCACATGCCCCTCACGCGCCTACTTTACCTATGTTTACTATATAGCATACCGTCTGCCCCTAACAGATGGACAACCCATAACTGGGACATGACAAATACCGACCCCTCCAAATCATCCTTGTCCTCAAGGATAGAGGATAAGAATTGAGCTCGGCTAAAAGGGAGGCATCGTTGCTGCTGCTGCTGCATCTCACAACTAGTAACAAACGTGAATGTGACCCTGGAAGACTGCAAGGTGAAGCTCACAACCCATCGATCTGTTGCAAGACAACGGCAGGGAGCAATCCCGATCATGGTTCCATTGTAGCAACAATTAACATTGAAAACGGCAGTGCAGTTGACTGTATAAGCCCCCCTTGAATATGCTTTCTTCATTACCAGTTGAGCCCTGAACATGAATCTTCACGTTTACTTCTGTATTATAACCTTGCATGTGGAGGAGTTGTTGTCGCAAACATATCCCCACTGTCAAGAGATTCACTACTTCATTGCTGACAAGTAAATCAATTCTCTTATCTACAGCTTGACCCATTTGTAATATTGCATCAACAAAAAGTTTGAGTTTGGCCATAATGATCCTGGTGATACAAACAAAGTCTAAGAAATTTAACACCCAATACAGAACTTCACTCCTTTGTACTGGTATGTTGCTCTTCATAGTGGTGATGTTCAGCAGCTTGTAGAGTTGGTTGTAAGATAAAAGGTGCAAACACAATGGTAGCCTATATACGGTCCAGCTACCCACTTCCAAGTTCTGGTCAATACACTTACTTCCGGAAGCAAGGTCAGGACTATTCCAGGTCCCATCTCCAGCCTCACATGAACTTGAGTTGAACATGACTAAATCCAACTGAGCTTGTGGTATCTGACTCCGCTTATTCAGGTCAACGACATCACTTTCACCATGCCTATCAACAGTAGTCCTTAATGAGTTCATATCTAGAGTCTCCCAGTATGCAAGTAAACCACATCTGAGCTGCAAGTTTATAATATAACCTTTTTCATATAAACCTCTCATAACTCTCGTAACCACATATATAACCCTTTTTGTATCAACCTTGTCTCGAAATCTGCCAGTACAATGTAAAGCACCACCAACACCCATTGCGTCAGCTTCTACGACCCTATTCAGGATACCCCATACCCGTTCAGATGATTCCACTTTGCTGGAACTCCTAGCACTACTTCCAAAAATGATGAGGCAGGGTGATCCAAGTATTAGGCTGAAAAGCCATTTTAAACCACTACCATTTATCTGTACAAGCGTCTTTTTGATTCCCACTATCCTCTCAAAGGATTCCTGACTATGTAAACTCCATTCATTACCAGACTTGTTGTCTTTTGTCGACTGGAGTACCAATTTATCCCTAGGAGCACACTCTAGCTGCGTCATTTTACCAACCAACATACTAGCATTACGTCCATCATCATTAATACCAAACAAAAACACATATAAATACTCAAATAACACTTCAAACCAGTACCCGACTCCTAGAATAAGCTCATATACATAATTCCCACTTCTTAGCACATCAATTTCTTTACCACAATCGAATACTCTAACGGTAAAGTTGAAACAAGAGTGAGAGGAAACACAAATTGTCCATTTGAAACACACAGTACCCAACAAAAACATTTTTCCAGGTTTAGCCAACATGAATACCATTAAATCCGTAAACCACACTATATTTCGATACTCAAACATAGAATCAAGTTGCGCAAAACAAGAAACCCATACAGTAAGGCCGATGTATTTCCCACGATCAAACACACTGTGGGTAGAGTCGAAAATAAGGAAGAAACATTTATCAACTAAAGAATTCGAACCTACCTTACCTCTTTGAAGTTTCAAAATAAAATCATCTCCGTCATAACTTAAACTCATGGCCACACTCTCAGGTATTTTGAGTAAACCATTGATTAGATGTAACCTTAGAGAACCTTTATTACCCCTGGAACTCCATCTACTGTTATGATGAATTTGAAGAACTGGTTCGCATGCATTTCTAGACTCACTGCCCCTTGTCACAAGAAGTATCAAACTAATGTAAAGCACATTACCCTGCTGTGGCATTTTATTTAAAAGCTTGCTGGAATCAAGCTTGTCTCCAATTTTAACAGACTCCAACACATTCGAAATCCCAAACAACAGATATAAAAGGTGACCCATTTCAAAATTCAGTTCATAAGCAGATTTACCAATATAAGCATCCGTAAATTTCAACCCATTAAGAAGAATCAAACTATAAATAAGTATGCCAAAACTGAAATGAGAATTACTTGTGTTGTGATAAGAATACCTACTGATAGCTTCAAACAACTTCCCTCGATCAAATAGCATTCTAGCAAGAACCGGGCTATCACAGAAACATTTTCCACCTCTCGCACACATGTAAAATAACCCACCAACACTCATGCTTGTGCAGTTTAGTAGGTTCTGACTTGAACTTGAAGTTGTTGTAACAAACATTCCCGAACCTCTTCCACATGAACTGTAAAACTGATATTTCCAACCAGCCATTGATCATACCTTTTCTGTGCAACCCAATACTCAGTTTCTCTAGCCAGCATAAATTCAGTAGAGAGAAAAAACACTTTGCGGCAACATTTTATCCAACAATATTCTAGTATCAACACAGTCATCTTCCTTGACATTTAAAATGAACCAATTAAGAATAATCACACAACAAAATGCATCCATATAGAGTCTATCATTATTTCTAACACCATACAAATACCATCTAATAACTCCAAAATCCCTTCCACGATCAAAAACCATACGAGAAGAATCAAAGATAAGGAATAAACATTCATCAGCTAGTAATCTGTAATTCACCTTATCCATTTTATGTTGCCTGAGAGAATAATCTCTGTTACTACTCGAATTCCAACCTTTGCCCTCAAGCATTTTATCAAATATACACCAAGAAGTAGTGGTAAAATCATCATTAGCTAGCATACAAGCAATTGAATCACTAGGAAAACCATCTAATTGATACCCACTTTCATAAACAAGCTTTTGAACAATTTCCCTATACAATCTATCCAAAATTTGAAAAACCACGCAATGAGGAAACCCCAATGTAGAATCAAACTTCAACTTGTCTTTTCCACGGTCGAATAAGGAACGAGAAGAATTCATAATATTGGAAAAATAGTTAGCCATTAATAGCCTGTGAGTTAGGATTAATTCTACCTGTTCGAAACAATCCTCACTTAATTTGATGAAATTCTTCTTAACAAAATCATTCACTGAATTGATTTTGAATTGAAAAGCTTACCCTCTTGGTAATCCAGAAACAGTTGATTCACTTTACACCCATCACGGAAGGAAAAAATTGACTCGGCTGGGTGATATGAAACATTTTAATGAAACGGTACTGATTTCTCACAGTTGCGATTTGAACTGCCATCTTGAGCTGATCTATCAATAATTGAAAATTGGGTTTTGCTGGATCGATAATTACCTTCGTCTGTTGCTAGAGGAGTAGAAGGTTTTGAAGTGAAATCGTTTACTGAAATTGAATTAATAGAAGTTTCTTCCAGTGTTTGACTGATTTCTTTCTCCATCAATGTCACTTTCTTCAACACAGACCCAATTAATTCAAAGCTCTCCCAATTTCCATCACCAGATTGACTCACATATATCTCACGCTCCATTAATAGCAGTTTCTTTGTTTCGGTTGCTAAGATTTTCTTGCATTTGGCTAGAATCACATGAGATGGTTTATTTTTTAAAGCCCTTGCAATTACTTCTTGAAATTGAAGAACAATAGCTAATTTCTCAGCTAAAGCCTTAAATCTATTACCATCATCCATGATCAATCCGAGGAAAGACCGTCTCTGATACCACTTGTAGTGATCTACACTACAATTGGATAATCAGGCCTAATTCCACAGGATCTACTCTGCAGACATTAGAGATAAACCTCAAAGAGGGAAGAACAACACACAACAAGTTCTATTCGATAATCCCAAGAGGAATACAGACTCTTTACTTATAAGGAAAAGACTCTTGCGCTGGCACATGCCACTCACGCGCCTACTTTACCTATGTTTACTAAATAGCATACCGTCTGCCCCTAACAGATGGACAACCCATAACTGGGACATGACATTCATCATTATCTACTTCCAAAGGTTCGACAGATATAGGAGAAAGAGATTTGGACAATAAGATATCATTTACAAGAACTTCAGCCCTGAGATGAACTTGGCGAAGGAGTGCTTTCTGGTGATTCCTACTTTGTATATCTTTGGAATATGCGAGGTAATCAAATCTTCTTTCTGCCCGATCGCGAGAACAAGCAAGGGTAGAGGCAAGCAATGCATTTTCTTTGCGAATTTTGGCAAGTTTACACCCCAGAACAGAGATGGAGGAATGAAGATTTTCCTCGGATTCTGCGAAAACAAAAAATACAGAAAGTTATTCAGACGAGGGATTCGCAAGGAAGATATCATAAAAAGACTCAACAAAGAAAAAATGGTTGAGGAAGTCAAATTTTATGACTACCTTCCTTTTGCGAGATAAGAAATTGGGTTAAAGCCATGCAACTATTCTCCAAGTGGTCCATTGCATCGTCAAACTTATCTCCAACTAAACCTTTCAAGCGAGATCGAAGATTCTTTTCATTAGAAATGAGTAAGGTATTTTCCTTCACAAGAGAAGAGTAGGATTCTTCTAGCTTGGAGTACTGATCTTTGAGTTGGCTTGCTTTTACACTTAAAGTTATTCTACCTTGAATAAGTTTGTCTCTCTCAGCAGTAAATGATTCTGTTACTTCTTTAAGTTTATTTCTCAACGAGCAGAGAGATTGTTCTTGATCATTACATACTTTTTGACAAACGTTAAGTTGTTGCGAAGTGATCGCCACCTTATTTAAAAGAAATCGTTTTTGTTGAGATAGGGTTTCATTCTCATCTGATAAAGTTTCCAACTCCAAATTAGCTTTAGTCAAAGAGTAAGAGAGGCGAGACAATTCACTACTTAATAAGTTTTGCTTCTGAATTAATTGAGCATTCTCCTTGGTAAGATTATCTATTTGATCAACAGAATATGTATGAAGGTTATCTAATTGGTTATATTGATCCATCCAAGCATCTCTATTTACACGAGCTTCTTCAGCGACGGATTCAAGTTAATATATCTCCATTACTCGTTTCTGGTGTAAAACTTAAAGGGCGAACAAGTGGTTTTTTTTTAAAAAAAAAAATTGTACCTTTTAATTCTTCGTTCTTCTTGCGAAGATTGTCACGATCTAGGGAAACATTCTTAAGCTTTTGATTTTGAAGATGAAGATTGTCACATTTCAAGGTCATGGCTTGGAGATTCTCCTTTAAAGCTTCAACTTTTTTCTCAAAGGATGTTTGCGAAATCATTCATCGAGCCAAAATACTTACTCAAAATTTCATGGAGACACCGATTTGATAGGATCAATGGAAGATTTCTTGACATCAGCTAAAACATCTGATAAAACCTTGAAAGTAACATCTATTCCTTCCAAGGTTTCTTTAGTAAAAAGGAGAGATTCAGATGAAGAAGTGGTGATGGCAGAAGGTAGAAGAGTTGAATCATCCTTTGCCATAGATGCGTCATTCGAAGATGAAATTTGATGAAGATTAATGACTGGGGTTGAGGTAGTGTCAAGAGAAGAGATATTGACAGCAGAAGAAGAGACGGGTTCATTCGCAGCAGGGTTATCACCAGGAATTTCAACTATAAAAAGATCAGTTACAGGGGAGAAATCTGTGGCGATACCTTCCCGAATAGGAAGTAAGGATTCAGCTTGCGAAGAGATCGCATGAGATGTTGAAGGCTTAAACATAGGAAATGGGACGGAAGTTTCCACATTTTTAAGGTGGCGAGATCTTTTGAGGGGTTTGTCGACATTTTCATCACCCTGCGAATCACAATTCAGATAAGAAACAGAGGCAACAATATTGTTATTAAAAGAATAGTGTTTCTTACTACCTTGATATTCGCAGGCTTCCTTTTGCTTACATTGACCTTTTGCTGAGAACCCTTGGGAAGATTAGGGTTTTGTACCGTAAACTTGATGTTAGAGGTGTTTTTTCTGAAACAGAAACAGTATGGGAATTATACGAAGATAAACAAAATCAAATAAGACAATTTCAGTAGATGAGATCAATTTCAGAAAGATCAGTTTCAGCAAAGTTGACAAACCTTGATGGCTCCATAAGAACAGTAGCAGAAAGATGAATTCGTAAAAAGTTGCAGACGACAAAAAGATTTACAGAGAATGTGGAGATGAAGAAGATGAAGTAAAAGAAAGAAAATAGTTTTATGATAAATCTCTTCTTAAATAGACAAGAAGTGGTGACCGCTTAGCATTTAATGTGCCGGTGGATAAGGGAATATTCAACACGTGTAAGCGGTTATGCTTAATTCATGGAATCTTGTCGGTAGAAAATTTAAGGAAAAAAATGGACAGTTGCGGCAATTTGAAACATTAGTTCTCATATCATTCTCTCCTTCGCAGAGAAGACATGAGAAGAGGCAAGATGTAGGATCAGAATATCGCAACATCAATACCATTGCGAAACACATTGCGAAGACATCGCAGATTGGTTACAGAAAATGACGCGACAGATGACGATAGCCAAAACACGAGAAAGATGTGAAGACCTAGCGAGATTTTTAGAAGTGTTGCGAAATCTAACACTTATATACTTGCGAGAATATCGCAAGTAAGATCCGAAAATAAATGACAGCTTAGCTATCACCCACTATGTAATATCCTATATAAAGAGCCGAACAGGCTTGGGAGAAAGAGAGAGATCTTTTGAGAGTGGAGGGAAAGTTTTGAGGAGAGAGAAAGTCTAGAGCAATAGTTGTATTCTTGATTTCATTTCTTCTTTGTAAAGTTCTTTAACTCAATTAATAAAAGGTGTGATTGTTGATCTTAAAGATGGGTTAATTATTATGAATTCTTGTGAGGGATGTATTGTAGGATTTCCTGCAACTACGACATGACTTGCTCACATTCGCACAGTGTGTATGAACACACGTGCTGTAGACTGCCAGACGAAAACCCTAGTTAATATCCCCCATGTGACACGATTGATGTCTCGTGATTGTGGAGTCTGCAAAGGCGTGACGTGTATTTAGTCAGTTGTTGACTTCATGACTTCATGGGACGATGAGTCCTTATATTGTTGAGTCGAACACGATTTGTAAATGTTCTGAGACTTATGAATTGAACTTGTCTGCTGAGACATAGGTATGATTCTCACGTAAATGTTGATAGTTAAGGTGAACAAATATTGCTCATTCGATGGATTGTTGAATATTGACAATTGAACCAATATTTCTTAGTCTGAGCAAATGTTGCTCGTCTGATAAATTATTAATAGCATGACCAAATGAAATATTATTTAAAATACTAGCAACTGAGCCGAGTATAATTAATAAAATGTTGATCAAGGGATCGTCGTAAAATTATTAATGTCCAAATCTAGAATTATGAACCTTGGACTCGAAAACCTAATTCGATCAATTGATGATCAATCGATGGTTTATTGAAAATTAACCACAGAGTGAAGGAGGGACCGGCTACATGGGATGATGAGTCGACCATGTAGCGCATAGATGCTCAAGTGAGCAAAAATACCAAAGTCTCTTGAAGACCAGTTGGCCAGAAGATGATTAAATGCTGGTTTAATAATTTATTAAAATAATGCTCGTCTGAGCATTAGGTGATAAAACCAAATTAATTATGAAGAGGCGAGGGACCGACTAGGGGTCATGAAACCGGCCCTGGTTGGTCATGGGATCGAATGATGATCGTTTCATGAAATTCCAAAATTGTTCGGAAGAATTTGAACCTAATAAGAACAAATTAGGTCAAATGATGAAAATATGAGGGATCGGTTTCTTGCAAGCCAAAGAGCCAACCCTGGTCGGTCAAGGTAATATGCTTGTATCACCAAAGTGTTTGCGTCTCAGTCCTGAGAATTTTGATATTTTCTGATGTGCATTTGAACAAATCATTTGAGAAAATATGAAGAAATCAGGGATTTTGTTGAAACTGAGGAAACTTCATGAGATGAAGGAAAATAATTATACAATGAAAGAATCATGAAGTGTGGGACCGGCTATGGCCAAGGCATGGCCGGCCGGCCAATGAGTCCAGTCCTATAGCATTTTTCCTAATTTTATTATATTTTTCATGATTTTATGGAAATACCATGAAATCAAGGAGTTTGTTGAAATCAAGGAGTTTCCTTGAAGTGAAGGAGTTTCCATGAGGTGAAGGAAACATAAAAAATAATAATAATAAAATAAGAGGCGTGTGGGACCGGCTAGGGCATGACCAGCCGGCTAGGGCCCGGTCCCACGAGTTTACCTAATTTTATATTATTTTTCATGACTTGAAGGAAATATCATGAAATTAGGGAAATACCATGAGATCAAGGAATTTCATGGGATGAAGGAAAGAATAATAAAATAATAAGGAATGTAAGGTGTAGGACCGGCCACAACTAGGGCATGACCGGCCGGCTAGTAGGCTTGGTCCCGCATACATTTCCTAATTATTTATTATTTCCTTGATGTGAAGGAAACACCATGAAATTGAGGAGTTTCCTTGAAACGAAGGAATTTTGTTCAAATGAGGGAATTTTCATGAGATCAAGGAAAATAATAAAATATGATAAAATATAAATTTGGGCATGGGACTGGTCACGGCACGGCCGGCCGGCCGGTGGGCCCAGTCCCCAGCGCCTTGGTCAGTATTTTATTATTTATTATTTTCTTTCCTATTTTGCATAGGTTCATCGTCCCGTCGTATTTTGAAATACTCATTCGTGCATTTAGGTGCTCGTTAGTGCATTATTGTTGAGTACACTTGCACCATTTTGGTCGGGGCATACTCGATAGTAGCTCAGATGCCCGTGTGTTGAAAATTTATTACTAACCCATGGAATTTTGCTGGGAAGAACCATGAATTGAAGTAATGAAATATTATGGAAAACATAGAATATTTTCCAGGGATTCAGTTGATGAATCTGATGATTTAGGAATAATTAATTGATGTCTCTATACTAGTACGATCGTCTAGGAGCATTAATTATTCAAGAGTAATATGCGCTAGTTGAAGCGTCATATTTTTTTTATATAGTTGTTTATGGGTGAAAACTATCTCTGCCGGTTTTGGTAATTTGGGATGTGTGGATGAGAAATGAGTCTAAACCTTAAACAAATGCACTACACGGGAGTGCTTGTAGATTCGAGAAATCAATCTGTGCAAATCCGGCCTAAACCAAGAAATGGCCGTTCCAGACTTGTTTTGGTCACAAAGTGAAGGAGATGGGGTTGATCTTAGGGAGGGAAGCGAAGAAGGTGTTGAGATTGTGAAGGTGTTGGCTATGTATGACTTGTATCAGAAAGATAAACTGGCTTGCAGGATGTAAGCTATCAGTTCCGGTGTTTGAATACGATGGTATCAACACTTGCTCTGTTGTCTGGACTTGTTCTTGTTGTTTGGAAATAGGGAGGAGAACCTATTTATACAAGTCATTTGAGCCTTATTCACGTCTCTCATGGGAAGTGGAGGAAGTGGAGTGATGGAGTAAAGGAGTTGTGTGTTAGTGTTACACGACCGGTCTTGCCCACTTCTCCCCGTCATCTCTAACCGTCCATGACTTCCGACACGTTATTGTGATGGCGCGTTGCACGCCGCAAGTCAGAAACCGCCAAACCATACCCAAGTATGTATCCCCAGTTTGTGACATGATTGATGTCTCGAGTGTGTGGATCGTGGGACCCACGTAAAGTAGCATGTAATGCTCGATTAAATAACTAAGTTATTTAGGAAGTCGATACCCGTGAAGTACCGTGTATATTCTATGCAGTGCTTTGCATCATGATGTGGTAAAGTGACGGGTGGTGATCACCATGACGCCTCACCGACCAATTAACTCCCGACCGTGGTTGTATAACCAAGCCGATGAAGTTGGACGGACGAGATGATCTTTGAGACACTCATCTCGCGACCGTTGATGGAATTAGGGTTTTTGAAGAGGTGCGCAAGCATCACTCTTCAGCTTGGTCGAATCCAAGCTTGGGATACAATTTTGACAGGGCCGATCGCATGTGTGTAGACGACATGACGGTGTAGGCGCCCATATCTCATTGTCTCGTGAAAGTGTGATCTGGGCCACTCAATTTGTCCGGCAAAGTTGAGTGGCCGAGATCGATTTGCAACAGAAATATGGTGCCGCAAAAGCCGCGCATCATGCCAATTTTGGCCGCGCATTCCAAGACGACCAAGCTTGGTCGGTCTTGGCCGATCAGCCCGGCGTGCATACGGTGGGATGGTGTATATACCTGTACTTCATCGTCCCATAGAAACGTGATCTAAGCCACTCAATTTGTCCCAGAAACTTGAGCGGTCGAGATCAGTTTGTGGTTGGGAAGTGTGACCACGCCTAGCTTGGGCGCGCAAATCAAGGTGTACAACCAAGTTTGGTCTTGGACGATCGGGTGTGGAGATAGGTGGGCCCACAGTGATCGTGTTGATACTTACCGGACATGCTTAGTCTATTCCTGGACCCTTCATTCGTGCAGGAGAAAATGAACGCTCGTGATCGCGACACAAACCCTAATTAGGTTTTGCCGGCCGTGTGTCATACCCAGTTTGGGGCGCATGAATCAAGACGACCAACCATAGTTGGTCATGACCGATCAGTCAGGTATGTAGGCTGGCCCATGGTGTTTGTGTTGACATGCTCTGGGCCCTTTGAATCTATATCTACACCCTCCATTTATGCCTGCGAATATGGATGGTTGAGACTGTTTTGCGATACATGTAATGTGCCGCAAACCTTAATTTAGGGTTTTTCGTCCATACTGCTCTGGTTTGGATGGTTTGGCAAGCTATGCCACCCTTTTGGGGAGGCCGACCATGCGGGGCCCGCGTTGGGTCGGTAGTGAATATTCCAATACCTGCTTGGGGTCATGGATTCAATCTAAGCCATCCAATCATGCTGGTGAAGTTGGATGGTTGTGATCGTTTCTGAGACTGATATGGACAGTCCAGGTTCAAACATGCTCAATCGGGCTAGTATAACACACCGAGAGATGTATGCTCAATCGGGCTAGTATAACACACCGAGAGTTGTATGCTCAATCGGGCTAGTATAACACACCGAGAGTTGTATTCTCAATCGGGCTAGTATAACACACCAAGAGTTGCAACCTGTACGGGTATTTCGTACATGCTTCATTATTAATGCTTGGAGGTTCATGTTGCTCTGCTGAGAACAACACTCAGTCGTCATGCCGCACCGTAATGAGTACAAGAAATACAAGGTCTGATATGCATTAATTAATAATGCTTGTAAATTCACAGGGGTATATGGGATTGTTGCCACATGCTCCAACCTGGATGAATTTTGTGCATTTAATTCACAGAATATTGGGATTGTTGCCACATGCTCAATTCTAGGTGAATTAGTAAAGTGAAGAAGTATTCATCACTTTATCAGTGGCTATCCTTTGCAGGATGTCAGCGCATAAATTTGGTTTCACAATTTTAGCCCTGAACTAAAATCCACCATCAACATTAAGTCCCCTGCTTAGCACATAATGGTTACACTATTGTGAGGTAGGCATTAGATGGTGACATATACAGATAAAACTTATGAGACAAAGTTAGATGTTACCAGGAGAGACGAGTCGTCCCCGTCCTTGGAGCATGTCACGTTCAAGAGGCGTTTAGGCGAGCATTCCCCTAGCATGATGTCGGTCTTGCCTGCTTCGATCGACCTTGCTATGCCTGCTTCGGTCGAGAGCCTTCTTCGTGATTGTTCCGCTCGAGCGTGGGGATGATGTGCCTGCTCAACGAGCTGTTGCGCCTGCTTCGCTTGATCGTGGGACTCATCATGCGCCTGCTTTGCTTGGGGCCGACTGTGCCTGCTTCGACCAATTTGGGGATGGATGTGCCTGATCAAGTGGGAGCTGCCGCGTGCCTGCTTTGCTTGGGGCCGGTTGTGCCTGCTTCGACCAATTTGGGGCTGGATGTGCCTGATCAAGTGGGAGCTGCCGCGTGCCTGCTTTGCTTGGGGCCGGCTGTGCCTGCTTCGACCAATTACCAAACCTGTTGCCTCACCCCAACACCAGACTTGCCCCTTGACCAATGATAGTCGCATTTATGTGTCTAATTTGTCCTCAATGTTTCGTATTGTTAGTACTCGTTTTTGTCCTTATTATGGTGTTTTGTGTGTTTGTAGGTATTTTTTGGAAATAAAGATTTTTGGAAAATTCGGCTCGAAAAGTTGCTCGGAACACCCCCGGAGGACATTTGATATTCGGACTCCCACTTTGGATAAGGGGTAACCCAATTACTAAGGGGCACCCAATTGATATTCGCACCCCCAAATTGTTGGATAAGGGGTGACCTTCTTCTTCGTTTGAAAATGAAATTTGGCGGGAAAAAATATCTTCACGCCCGCGTAACCGAGTTACGATTTTGGGAGCACTAGAAGGAGATTCAAAGGCTGAAAATCATTGGGTATCTTCCTTTGGGCCTAACAGGAATGGTATGGGTCGATTCGTCGTCCAAATTTGGCTAGATAACTCGTGTTGGAAGAAAACAGGGAGCTGTGCACGGGAAGATATTCACGGATTACAGCATGATTCGACGAGTTTTGCTCGTGTTTGGTCACTTCAAAAGCGTGTAGGAGTTAAGTAAGGAAGATTCAGCACCTATTTACAGCATCAGAAGCCGTGTAGAAGCAAAAAATGGAAATAAAATATTCCCGAGAATATTTTTATCAAAGCCGTGTAATGAGAGAATTTGAGGAGTTATTGTCGTGATATCTTTTCCCTGTCGAGTATATATTTGTTGCTGAGGTCGAGTAGAAGGTCGACGGAGAGTTTGGGGCCAAAAGATAGAGTGGAGAGTGAAGAAAAATCCGAGCTGCAGAGCTCGTCTCTGCTGCTGCCATTGAAGACGAAGAACACGAAGAACAGACTGCCAAGGACAATCGTTCTTCAACAGTGTCAACGACAGAGATCTGTGGGTCGTAGTTAAGAAGGCAGTCGTTTTTGAACAAAGCCAGCAACACATTATATGTATCGTTCTCTGTAACAGTTTGGTTTGTAACAAATATAATTGTTACAAACCCGGTTTTCAATATTCATTCCATTTTCACCTCTTGTAAACACTTTTTGAGCAATGGAAAATTATTCTGAGTGTGTTTCCAAAATGCGGAGCTAGAACCCATCACTGGGACGACGGAGGAAGCAACTTTTCATGATTGTGGTAAATGAATTAATTCTTTATATGACTTTTTGCATAGATTTAATTGTTTTATGATTTCTATTAATTATCTGTTATTTTGTCTGATGTCGCATGCTTAGTTTAAATTACATTTGATGCGTCATGCTTACGATTTACAGATAATGTTTTATGAAATCTATTTTTGGCAAGGAATTAGAGTCACAACTTCTTTTGTTTGAGCTATATTGTCTCGAGTTAATGACTGAACCACAAGAATATGAAAAGTAGTGAAATCCTGCGTCCTAGTAACTCTTCATCCTGTGACAATATTTGTATATATTTTTCTTTTATATTCTTTTATTAATTCTTAAAATCAATATCGTCAAGTCCGAGTGAACGACAACCCTTATTACTACAACATCATTGAAAATAACCATCAATTTTTGGCGCCGCCGACGCGGACTTGTGTATAGATTTGTTTTTAGGTTTTTATTTTTATTTTTTATTTTTGTTCTTTTTTACGCGTTTTGGTATTTCTGTTTCCTTTCAGATTTGGAGTGGAGCGAAAGAAAAAGAGAAAGTGCTGAAAAGAAAAGCAAAGCCAAAATAGGAAAGAAAAGAGAGATCCGAACGGAGTGAAGAAGAAAATTTTGTATATAGTGTAATTATTTTTTTTATTTATTTTTAGAAACTGTAATTAGGTAATTATTTTTGTAATTTTTATTTTTGGACTTTTTAATTTTTGGACTTTATTTTTGGACTATCGGACATTATTAATTTTAAACCCTAAGGAAGGGTAATTTAAATATAAATTGCACAGGGAAGGACGGTGATTACGATATCACATCGGCCCCTCGGGTTCGTACACGACATAGGAGTCGTGGCCCGAGTCGACTTCAATGGTTCATCCCCCGTCTGGAACGGGAGGTAAGAATTCTAAACACCCGCGAATCCCCTGCCAGCGGGTTTACTGGATGATTTTGTATGCATATATGTTGAGGTCTTGAATACGGCTGTTTTAATTTCCTAGTAAAGGGCAAGGACTGGCCATACAAGATAAGGGTTCGGATTTCATCACCGTTCTCTTCTTGCCCGCCTTAGGAAAACAAAACCAAACGCGAATCTAATCCTAAAATTTTGAACAAAACGAGACCGATAGGGTAACGAGCTTAATAGGAAAGTCGTTCGAAAAATATTGGTTACTCTATTAAGCATACTTCGAAGTTCATGATGGTTTCTGTGAGTTGAATGCGTGACTGCGCCGCCTTGTAATGCGGTGAGGCCTTGGGTATCAAAGCTCCACGCAGCTTCCCTCGCCTCTATTCAACTCACTTAAACTCGGATTGATTCCAGAGGGGTTTGCTCAGATTGTAACGAATTCCCTTTCGAAGGATTAGAAGCTGGTCTAGAGACAATCTAAGTGGAGCCATCATGCTTTTTGTTTGCTAGAAATCAGTAGGTTTGTTGTGGTCAAGTCAGCCTTGTTTGTGCTTGTGAAGAATTCCCTTGCAGTTAGGATGTCAAACTGGTATTATAATAGCCATTACAATGATTATGATTATCCAAATGAACATTATGGACATCACTCTTTTTATGACCAGAGTGTGAATAGTGGTTGGGAACGCCAACCTTTTGAAGATTACGGCTCATACCATGGTGAGCCCAATTACTATTCACATGAATACCGGTTATACGAGCAAAATTCCTATAATTCCTCCTCTCTAGATAAGGCGCGTAAGATACTTGAGTCAACGCATAAGTTAACAGAGTCAACACGTGAGTTTGCTGAGTCAACACGTAGGTTAGAGTTAGAGACGGAAGAAAGAATTGCTCGAATTACTTTGAATTGCCAATACATTGCTTCAAAAATCACCCTTGAAAATGAGGAAAATTTCTATTTACATAATCAAGATGACGAGGTTAGAATTGAAAGCAATACTTTAGATGAGGTTCAACCATTTTCATGTTATGATTATGATGAGGATAGTGTTGATGAAGAATCTGAAATATGTAGGCATAGTGATCAAGAATTTGTTACTCCGATTGAACTTTATAATGATAGTACTATTTCTGGTTCAAATCCCAATAATTTTAATGATTATTCACCTATTCGAAAGGATGAGGATTTGACTAGAGATGCCACCGTTTTAGACGATGTAGTTCATGATCCTTTAGCCTACAATATGTTGGATAATCCATTATTTGATGCGCCAATAAGTGAATCAGAGGAAGTAACTATGATTAACACCTTAGTTAACGAGCCTTTAATAGAAGCTTTCGCTGATAATCCTTTATATGATTGTGATGATGGTTTAGAGGAAAGAGTTTACCCTGAGAATACTGTTTTAGAGTCTAGTGATTTAGAAACACTAGTCTTAGAAGATGATAAACTCGTAGAGATGAGTAAGGATGCATTACCTGATAATAACTTAGAATAATCAATTGACCATTTTCAGGATTCTGATGTTCTAGAAATTAGGGAAATTGTGACTAGTCTATCTAGAGACACTGAAAACTCTAAGTTTGGGGGTGATTATCACTCTCCTAGTTCCTTACCTTTAACTCTCAGAAAGTCCCCTCACTTAGGACTGGACATCCGTGCCTTAACCATTTTACAAGATTATCTTCATACACTTTTTCCTGAACCCAGTTGTGTCCATAAAGAAGTTCAGTTGTTAGAAACCCATCCTCTGGTTGGTGTGGTTAACCCAGGCTGTGATACCACGATTGACTTTGTTTTCCCACCAAAAACCTTCCTTCCAATTGTGGGAACATATAAGTTTCAGATGTGTCAATTATTAAGTTTTGAGACTAAACCTAATTACTTTAGGATATTAGGGTCGACACATTTTCTTAAGGAAGACCACCAATCTTATTGTGGTCAGCTGTGTAAGTCAAAACTGATTGACTTAGAGGATCCTCAATTATTCAGGTTATTATTATGTGCTTCTAAGTTTTTATTTGAGTTTTTCCAGACTCTAGAACCTGAACATTAGGATCTAACTTTTGAGGAAATGCAACCCATGAAAATATGTTATCTAGACCCCGTTATAGAACCTGAACCACAACTAGATGTAGTTGTCCTAAACATGAAACTAGACAAGGGTGTGCTTTATTTGCTAATTTTCTTGGGATATTGCAGATTCCTTTTACTTGTGATAGCCCTATTTGGTTTTGGGGATCCGCAGTTATTCCGGCTATTACTTTATGATTCTATGAGGTGACTAATTCTTTCTGATGTCTGGCTTAAGACTTTAAACTTAGCACTTCTTGGGAGGTAACCCATGCTCATGCAACACGATAATATCTTTCCTTAACTCTTTTGCTTCAAGTGGTAACAGTTTCTCCTTGTTCATACTTTTAATTTTATATTTAGAACATTGAGGACAATGTTAGATTTAAGTTTGGGGGTATGGGAGAAACTTTTTAGTTGCAATAAATAAACTTCAGAAACTAGAAATTTATGCTTATTAAGGTCGGCACTAACTAATCTAAGTGGATGGGAACATATTGGTTGTAGGAGTTGAGGAACCAATCTGATTAGATGGAAACATCTAGAAGAGTCTATTCATAAAAGCACAGAGCTCAGGTGTTAGAAAAGAAAACATGGTAGTTTCGCCATATCCTCGTGATGGAAACATCGAAAGAATCCTGATCACTTCTTTTGTTTTTCTTTTTATCATTGCTAGGGTGAAATAGAGTGACTGAGACACAACAACAACAAAAAAAAAAAAAAAAAAAAAAATGAGACCAGACCATCAGATCAAACGGAATAAATACAATAAAGTCGACCACTGGTACCCTTGTATATGCCAGCTGAGTTGACCTAGAGTTAGGATTATCGACCACTTTGGTTCCCTTGTATATGCCGGTGTGTTGATATTAGTCCGAACCAAGATATCTCGGTCCATTAGGATAGGTTCACCTTAGTCAACATCATCCACGTTTTTCTCTACATCCATCTTCTTAATCTATCCATGTGATTGGTTGACTCCGGTTTATGATGTCCAGAAACTATCTGAGTAGAGCTCTGTCACTTCATATGAATTTTAGTATGCTTGAGTGCAAACTCGTGTACAACAATTGGAATTTTGCATCAGGGTACTTCCTCCTATAGTCAATGATTGTATGCCAACCAAGGAGATTCTTTAGTGCCTTCCAAGGTTCTGCGTAGATAGCTAGGGTCTGGAGTAATGGTTTTGTGGGTACACCTCTGGTAAACCCTCCGGAGACAACACTCCGCCACTAGGGCCACCTAGGGGTTCAAATGATTTTTAGAATAAATTTGCTCGAGGACTAGCAAATAATAAGTTTGGGGGTATTTGATAGTCGCATTTATGTGTCTAATTTGTCCTCAATGTTTCGTATTGTTAGTACTCGTTTTTGTCCTTATTATGGTGTTTTGTGTGTTTGTAGGTATTTTTTGGAAATAAAGATTTTTGGAAAATTCGGCTCGAAAAGTTGCTCGGAACACCCCCGGAGGACATTTGATATTCGGACTCCCACTTTGGATAAGGGGTAACCCAATTACTAAGGGGCACCCAATTGATATTCGCACCCCCATCTGTTGGATAAGGGGTGACCTTCTTCTTCGTTTGAAAATGAAATTTGGCGGGAAAAAATATCTTCACGCCTGGCAGAACTGAGTTACGATTTTGGGAGCACTAGAAGGAGATTCAAAGGCTGAAAATCATTGGGTATCTTCCTTTGGGCCTAACAGGAATGGTATGGGTCGACTCGTCGTCCAAATTTGGCTAGATAACTCGTGTTGGAAGAAAACAGGGAGCTGTGCACGGGAAGATATTCACGGATTACAGCGTGATTCGACGAGTTTTGCTCGTGTTTGGTCACTTCAAAAGCGTGTAGGAGTTAAGTAAGGAAGATTCAGCACATATTTACAGCATCAGAAGCCGTGTAGAAGCAAAAATGGAACTAAAATATTCCCGAGAATATTTTTATCAAAGCCGTGTAATGAGAGAATTTGAGGAGTTATTGTCGTGATATCTTTTCCCTGTCAAGTATATATTTGTTGCTGAGGTCGAGTAGAAGGTCGACGGAGAGTTTGGGGCCAAAAGATAGAGTGGAGAGTGAAGAAAAATCCGAGTTGTAGAGCTCGTCTCTGCTGCTGCCATTGAAGACGAAGAACACGAAGAACAGACTGCCAAGGACAGTCGTTCTTCAACAGTGTCAACGACAGAGATCTGTGGGTCGTAGTTAAGAAGGAAGTCATTTTTGAACAAATCCAGCAACACATTATATGTATCGTTCTCTGTAACAGTTTGGTTTGTAACAAATATAATTGTTACAAACCCGGTTTTCAATATTCATTCCATTTTCACCTCTTGTAAACACTTTTTGAGCAATGGAAAATTATTCTGAGTGTGTTTCCAAAATGCGGAGCTAGAACCCATCATTGGGACGACGGAGGAAGCAACTTTTCATGATTGTGGTAAATGAATTAATTCTTTATATGACTTTTTGCATAGATTTAATTGTTTTATGATTTCTATTAATTATCTCATTATTTTGTCTCGATGTCGCATGCTTAGTTTAAATTACTTTTGATGCGTCATGCTTACGATTTTACTGAGATAATGTTTTATGAAATCTATTTTTGGCAAGGAATTAGAGTCACAACTTCTTTTGTTTGAGCTATATTGTCTCGAGTTAATGACCGAACCACAAGAATATGAAAAGTAGTGAAATCCTGCGTCCTAGTAACTCTTCATCCTGTGACAATATTTGTATATATTTTTCTTTTATTTTCTTTTATTAATTCTTAAAATCAATCTCGTCAAGTCCGAGTGAACGACAACCCTTATTACTACAACATCATTGAAAATAACCATCAACCAACACCGGACTTGAAACTTGAGCAATACCAGACTTGTCACTTGATCAATACCAGACTTGAAACTTGAGCAATACCGGACTTGTGTCTTGATCAATGAAACTTGTATCGGACTTGAAACTTGGCAATTGATCAATACCAGACTTGAAACTCATAATATCGAGCATAGGGCTCAATCACGCGGTGCAGCGAGGAGTCAGACTTGTGACTTGATCAATACCGACTTGAAGCTTTTGGAATTGTTGCAATTCAAGAGTGTTTTACTTGCTAAGGACTTGTGACTTGATCAATACCGGACTTGAAAGCTTGAGCAATACCAAGGAACAGCGATTGTCGACTTGTCACTTGATGAATCAATATCATACTTGGACTTGAAGCTTGGACAGCAATGAAGAAATGGCCGGACTTGTCACTCATGAATTGAGGATGGAAAATATGAGATTGCAAAGTAGGAGATCTCGAAGTAGCGTGAGATCAAGTTGAAACTTGAGCAATATCGGACTTGAAACTTGAGCAATACCTTGTGTCTTGATCAATACCAGACTTGAAGCTTGAGAGCAATACCTTTCAACTCAGACTTGTCACTTGATCAATACCAGACTTGAAACTTGAGAAATACTCCTATAAGACTTGTGACTTGATCAATACCAGCATATTTCTTGAAGCTTGAGCAATAACTCGACTTGTGACTTGATCAATACCAGACTTGAAGCTTGAGCAATACCGGACTTGTCACTTGATCAATATCAGACTTGAAGCTTGAGCAATACCGGACTTGTCACTTGATCAATACCAGACTTGAAACTTGAGCAATATCGGACTTGAAACTTGAGCAATACCGGACTTGTCACTTGAGCAATACCGGACTTGTCACTTGAGCAATACCGGACTTGTGACTTGTGCAGTACCGGCCTTGTGACTTGATCAACACCGGCCTTGCTTTCTTTGCCCGTACAATTTATGTGCTTGCTCGAGTGTCATCCTTGCTACTTCGACCAACACCGGTCTTGCTAACCAATATCGGTCTTCCCTTTGCTCGAACGTGGGATCTAGGTGTGCTTGCTTTGCCCAAACGTGAACCTTGTATGTTCGAACGTGGTGTGGGTCCCGCTGAGAGCGTTGAAGCATCTTATGGAGCAAGCAGGTCCCGGAGAGCGTTTGATGCAGCTTCTAGTGGGTGGAGCGTTGAAGAAGTTCTTGACTGACGGTAAAGGAATTTCATGCTGAGCCTCAGTCCCCAAGCGTGGTCTACGTGGCTCTATCTTGTATGCCCGATGGGTCTTTTGTATGCAATGGTCGTTGATATGGTGAAGCTATGGATGGTATTAATCGACGAGCAACAACAGTTCCTGGCAGCAGCTGTGATCAGAAGAGACTGGCAGGGAGAGGCGTGATAGCTACGGGAATGAACTTGGCAGTCTTCATATGGTGCTGGAGTTGGAGTTGGCGATTTAGGACGCGCAGGATGTTGTATCTCGGTGGCTTTCCTCTTGCTGCTTCAGCGAAACTGCTTATGGAAGGATGAAGGTTGTATTTCCTGTTGGTGGGATGTATGCTTCCACGAACATCATGAGGCTCTTCATTACTGGAAGGCCTGGTTCTTTCCAGCAGGGTAGATGCTGTCGTAGATGAGTGTTCAACATCTTCACGAAGTCCAGAGGATGACCAAAAGTGCAGATTCTCCAACATAACACGGTAGACATGCACCATCCTCTGATAGAGTGATTCGTCCGGATTCTTTCTCGACATGACACGCGGACATCGTTATCTTCTTGAGGCTGCTCCCTTGAGGTGTCGGCTTCAGTGGATCTGAAGATGTCCCATGCTCGCTCTTGTCTGGGCTTACATAATAGGCTAACCCTTTGTGATGATTCAGAGATGACAATATTTGTTGAATCCTCTGAAACGCTTCCTGTTATAGTGTGATCCAGACGAAACTTGATCCTTTCTTCAGCAGGGGGTGAATGAAGAAAAAGTTCACCTTGCCCATGAAGTTTTGGAGCTCCTTCACAGTTCACGGCAGCGACATTGTGAGGATAGCTTGAGTCTTGGATTTGACTACTATATCATCCACGTAGTCTTCGACTTGCTTATGCATCATGTCGTGGAAGATTGCCGTCATAGAACGTTGATACGTTGCGCCGGCGTTCTTTAAACCAAATGGCATAACAGTATAGTAAAAATTGCCAAGAGGGGTTCGGAAGGCTGTCTTACTTGTATCGTGCTCATACATCCTTATCTGATTGTAGCCACTGTAACCATCCATGAAGGAGAACATGCCGTGTCCGTTGGTGGCGTCTACTAACATGTCGATGTTAGGCAGAGGAAAGTCGTCCTTTGGGCAGCACTTGTTCAAGTCTCTGAAATCCACGCAACACCGAATCACGCTTTTCTTCTTTCTTTGGGACCATATTAGCTAACCAGGTCGGATGATGAATAGGTCTGATGAAGCCAGCAGCTAGAAACTTCTGAATTTCGTTATTGATTTGTTCTTCCACTTCGTGTCTGAATTGCCTTGGAGATTGCTCGATTGGCTTGGATCCAGGTATGACATGTATGTGATGGGTGACCAATTTTTCATCTAAACCAGGCATTTCTTCGTATGTCCAGGCAAACACATCTTGGTACTCCTTGAGTAGTTGGACAAGACTCGCACGTTCGTCCACAGACAGAGTCGAACTGATAGAGATAGGCCTGGGAGATTCTTTATTCCCGATGTTAACAGTCTCGATCTCGTCAATTGTGGAGTTGGTGCCATCTTTTAGCTATCGCGGGGCGTCCAATACCTCCTCTTGTGTTCCATCGTTCTTGCAGCATTCAATTGGGCGGAGAGACTGGGTGCTAGTCTCTCCTGCTAATTGCTAATAGTGGCGCCGGTATATTATCTTCCCCTTCTGATCACGGCTTGCCTAGAAAGTGCATTCCCTTTTGTTGTGAGCATGGGTTGAGATTCACCGGATAAAGATGGACGCCTCGTCAGAAAAGGTGTGTCGTAGTGCTTAGCCCCCTTCTTCCTGGATTGAAGCCCACGTGGGTAGTGGGGTGCACAGGACTTTGTCTGACCCTCCCTGCGGAATTTCTCTTGGCTCGAACAGTTTCACTCCACATGTTGGTGCGTAAGGAGATAATGATGCAGGAATACGGATGACTTCCTCATTTAGCATGGTCTTCAGGCACTGGTGATACGTTGAAGGGATGATCTTATTGTCATGAAGCCACGGTCTCCCTAGTATCATATGGTAGTCTGGCTCCTTTTCTATGACTTCAAATTTCACTTTTGACTGAACTGGTCCTACTGATAAATTCAGATTGACATACCCGTATGTGCTGGTCTGGTTTCCTTCGAAGTCCGTCATTGTGGTGGGCTGCCGTACAATCTTGCATGGGCTAACCTTGGCTGTCCTGAGATTCTTGAGAATAATCACATTCGAAGATGCTCCTGTGTCGACGAGGGCCCTCCTGAACTCTGAACTCTTGATGCGTGCGGTAACATGTAGGGCCCGGTTGTCCTTTCCTCTCGCCATCATGTCGTCTTACTTCTGTAAATGTAACATTATTTACGAGATGTTTCCGATGCGATTAAGACTTCGGACGTGAAGGAGTCGGTGTACGTCCGAGCTATTTTATTAATTGCAGCAAACGTCTCTGCCCGTTGATTCTTCGAGAGGTACAAGAGTTCACACAAGCTTTCCACTAGAGATGCCGCTTCCTGATCCACTGGTCTCTGGTTCGTAGTAAAGCTATTGATCTGAGAGGGAACTAGTCCCCGGTGTAGAGGTCTCCGGAAAGCTCATCTCTCATGTCATCTTGATGAGGAGATCAAGTATGCCGTTTACCGCTTCTTTGATTAGCTCCATATTCTTCGTGTGAATCTCTTGTACCCGTGCTAGTTCGCTTAATGTTGGAAATCTCCTGATCATGCCGTCAGATACGCCGTTAGGAGGAGGGGTATCTCCGTTGGAGGAACCATCAAGATTTGAGACTGTCGAGGCGGTCCTAAGACCAACCATCTTGAAATTGATTGAATGGTATTGAAGAAATTGACTTTACAACCGAGAGATTAACCTCCCACTGTGGTTGCCAATTGTTTATGGGTGAAAACTATCTCTGCCGGTTTTGGTAATTTGGGATGTGTGGATGAGAAATGAGTCTAAACCTTAAACAAATGCACTACACGGGAGTGCTTGTAGATTCGAGAAATCAATCTGTGCAAATCCGGCCTAAACCAAGAAATGGTCGTTCCAGACTTGTTTCGTTCACAAAGTGAAGGAGATGGGGTTGATCTTAGGGAGGGAAACGAAGAAGGTGTTGAGATTGTGAAGGTGTTGGCTATGTATGACTTGTATCAGAAAGTTAAACTGACTTGCATGATGTAAGCTATCAGTTCCGGTGTTTGAATACGATGGTATCAACACTTGACTCTGTTGTCTGGACTTGTTCTTGTTGTTTGGAAATAGGGAGGAGAACCTATTTATACAAGTCATTTGAGCCTTATTCACGTCTCTCATGGAAAGTGGAGGAAGTGGAGTGATGGAGTAGTGGAGTTGTGTGTTAGTGTTACACGACAAGTCTTGCCCACTTCTCCTGTCATCTCTAACCGTCCATGACTTCCTGACACGTTCTTGTGATGGCGCGTTGCACGCTGTACGCTGTTGTTTATGGGTGAAAACTATTCATGCCGGATTTGGTCAATTTGGGGTGTGTGGATGAGGAATGAATCTAAACCCTAAATAAATGCACTGCGCGGTGAGTGCTTGTAGATTCGGAAATCAATCATGCAAGTCCTACTTAAACCAAGAAATGGCCGTTCCAGACTTGTTTCGGTCACAAAGTGAAGGAGATGGGGTTGATCTTAGGGAGGGAAGCGAAGAAGGTGTTAAGATTGTGAAGGTGTTGGCTTGCTTATGACTTGTAACAGAAAGGTGAGCAGGCTTACGATTGATGCAAGCAGGCTCTGGGTGTTTGAATACGTTTTTGTATTAACACTTGGTTTCTGTCTCGTCTAGACTTGTGTTCTTTCTCCTGTTTGGAAAATAGGGAGGAGAACCTATTTATACAAGTCATTTGAGCCTTATTCACGTCTCTCGTGGGAAGTGGAGGAAGTGGAGTGATGGAGTAGTGGAGTTGTGTGTTGGTGTTACACGACCAGTCTTGCCCACTTCTCCTGTCATCTATAACCGTCCATGACTTCCTAACACGTTCTTGTGATGGCGCGTTGCACGCTGCACGCTGTAAACCGCCAGACCAATACCCCAGTATGTATCCCCCAGTTTGTGACATGATTGATGTCTGGAATGTGTGGATCGTGGGACCCACAAAGGGTAGCATGTAATGCTAAATTGAATAACTGCGTTATTCAGGAAGTTGATACTTGTGAAGTATCATGTGGATTTTATGCAGGTACTGCATCATGGTGTGGTAGAGTGATGGGTGGTGATTACCATGACGCCTCACTGACCAATTAACTCCTGACCAGGGTTGTATAACCAAGCCGGTGAAGTTGGACGGACGAGATGATATTTGAGACACTCATCTGCGACCGTTGATGGAATTAGGGTTTTGAAGAGGTGCGCATGCATCATTCTTCAGCTTGGTCGAATTCAAGCTTGGGAGACGATTTTGGCCAGGGCGATCGTACATGCGTGTAGACGGCATGACGGTGCGGCGCCCCATACCCCATTACCTCACGAAAGTATGATCTGTGCCACTCACCCGTCCTAAGTGAAGTTGAGTGGTCGAGATCAATTTGTGACAGAAAACTAGTGCCGCAAGAGCCGCACATCACGCCAACTTCGGGGCGCGTGTTCCAAGACAACCAATTCTTGGTCGGTCTTGGTCGATCGATGGAGTGTAGGTGGTAGGATGGTGTTCACGCCTATACTGATCGTCCCATGAAAACGTGATCTAAGCTACTCAAATCGTCTGGTGAAGTTGAGTGGTCGAGATCAGTTTGCAATTTGGGAAGTGTGACCACGCAAGTTTGGACGCGCGTTTTGGGATAGCCAGGCATGATATGCCTTGGCCGATCGTGTGAGGGGATAGACGGGCCCACGGTGGTCATCTTTGGTATGACCGGACTTACTTAATCTAATCTGGGACCCTCCGTTCGTGCCGGAGAAGATGGACGCTCGTGATGCTCAAAACCCTAATTTTGGGTTTCACGGCCGTGCGTCATGCTCTGTTCGGGCGCAAGAATTGGGATGACCAACCATGGTTGGTCCTGACCGATTGGTCAGGTATGCGGGCGGGCCCACGGTGATTTTGTTGACATGCTCTGGGCCCTTTGAATCTACATCTACGCCCTCCATCTATACCTGCGAAGATGGATGGTTGAGACTGTTTTGCGACACATGTAATATGCCGCAAACCCTAATTTAGGGTTTTCCGTCCATACGCTCTGGTTTGGACGTTTTTGGCAAGCTATGCCAATATTTTGGGAGGCCGACCATGCGGGGTCCGCGTTGGTTCGGCAGTGAATATTCCATACCTGCTTGGGGGTTATGGAATTGATCCGGGCCATCCAATCACGCTGGTGAGGTTGGATGAACGAGATCATATCCAGACTGATACGGACAGTCCGGATGCTCAATCGGGCTAGTATAACACACCGAGAGTTGCAACCTGTACGGGTATTTCGTACATGCTTTCATTATAATGCTTGGAGGTTCGTGTTGCTCTGCTGAGAGCAACACTCAGTCGTCATGCCGCACGATAATGAGTACAGAAATACAAGGATGCTTACGCATTAATTAATAATGCTATAAATTCACAGGGGTATATGGGATTGTTGCTACATGCTCCAACCTGGATGAATTTCGTGTATTTAATTCACAGAATGGGATTGTTGCCACATGCTCCATTCTAGGTGAATTAGTAAAGTGAAGGAGTATCCAACACTTATTAATGGCTTTATCTTTTACAAGATGTCAGCGCATGATTTTCTGGTTTTTACAGTTTTAACCTTAATTGAAAATCCACCATCAACATTAAGTCCCCCGCCTAGCACATAATGGTTACACTATTGTGGGGTAGGCATGAGATGGTGACATATACAAATTGTAAGAAGACAAGGTAAAGAAAGTCTACCTGGAGGGATTCTGACCAATCGTGGGCAATCCTCCATACGTGCGTGACCACAGGCCTTGATGGGCCGGCTTCCTCCCTTAGGTGTTTGAGTCAGGGATAGGATTCTTCTTCTACTGGGATTCTGGGCGTGGGTGCTTACACACAGCCGGTTGAATCGCTCGTATTCAGATTCTCTTCTGATTCTTGATTAGGGTTCAAAAGAAAGCCCGACTTGGTCGGTGTTGAATCCTCATATATCGGGCGCCGTAATCATTTTAGGGTTTCCTCAATATATATGCAGGTGTAGAGATTTTGAACCATTTTTACGATTTTTCAATAGGGCTTTCTCGCAAAAACTCCGTTTCTTTATCATGTCGAACGCCAGCGGATCATCTTCTTCATACCGTCCAGGATCTTCCGTTAAATGTTCACGACCTGCGTCTGAGCTTCATGATGAATCCCCTTCTCATGTTCTCCGAGTCAAGAAGATCATACCGGTTCGTCTCTTTTTCCTTTTCTGAACAATTGCTTGTTCTTTATAATGATCAGGTGAATAATCCTCTCATTTTTGCAGAGATATCCTACCGGAACATGTGTGATGGTTATCGATGATGACGACTTAAACAGTCCCCTTCCTTCAAAATCAAACACGCCTACCCCTGTGGACCTCGACGATGATGATCTGGGTATCTCATCTTATGAATACCCCAATGCAGGTCTTTCATTCGATGTTCGCATGAAATGTTTATCCTCCAGCTACCGAGATGTCGGTGGATTCTTGGTGCGGAAGGAGTTTGTGCCTTTGTACACAAAGTTATGGAGAAAGTATGGTCATATCGCAACCAGGAATGTGGTCCGGCACTGTTCATCTGCTCTGGTCGGTAAACTTCCTTCTTCCCATGATTGCTGAGATGGAGAATATTTCTATCCGCAACGTTGCTGAATCAAGCCTCGAAAAATGGGAGAATATGGTATCTACCTGCGAATCCATGGAGTTCAACGTGGGCTGGTTGCGGCAGCGTCTTGATATCATCAAGGTCGATCGAGCAAGCATCCTCGTGAATGTTGTTCCTGCTGCGAAAGCTATCTTGGAAGAGGAGAAGGCTCTGGCCGCAGAATCAAAGGAGTTAGAGCGGGTTGTACAGGACTTGAAGAAAAGAACAGAAAGATATCAAGCTAGACTGGAGATGATGCTCTCAAGGAACTATAATCTTCTAGATGGCCTCTTCTAAGTCGTATTCAGCTGTATTCCCTTTATGTCAAAGTTTATTGAACGTTTTTGCAGAATAAATTGCATGGGTTTTGATTGGTGAAAAGGGTTTTTTCATTGATGCATCTCTGAATATAATTGATGATTCAAACATGTAATGAAAATAAATGCCTGTATTGTTGACAGAAAGCGAGATAGTGGTCGTGCATGATATGCCTTGAGCCACTTTCCATTGATGACTGCTTCCAATTTGCCTCCGTCCACCTTAATAATTTTGTAGTAGCCAGTGTTGTAAGCCTTGGTGACTGTGTAAGGACCTTTCCATTTCGGTGAGAACTTTGGTGCGAACATGTCTTGTTGGATGTGTTTGGCTGTTTTCAAAACCAAATCTCCCACTTCGAAAACACGTGATTTCACAGTTTTGTTGTACGCCCTGGAAATTCTATTCATGTACACCTGAGTGCGTTCTTCTGCTTTGTTTCTTCTGAAATCCAGAGTGTCTAACTCCGCTACTCTGGAGTTAGAGGCTTCAGCCTCGTTCCAGTGAATCCCGGTTGCCGCTGCAATCCTGGCTGATGGGATTTTGATCTCTGCTGGGAGAATTGCATCCGCTCCGTAAACAAGTGAGTATGGGGAAACTCCAATGGAGCTTCTGGGTGATGTCCGGTATGCCCATAACGCCATTGGTAACTGGTCATGCCATTCCCTAAGATTATCGTGTACTGTTCGACTGATGATCCGGATCAATGTCTTGTTGGTACTTTCAGCTTGCCCGTTCCCTTGAGGATAGTAGATGGTGGAGAAGACTTGTTTAATGCCATACTCTTCAAGTAACTCTCACACCTGTTTATTGGCGAAGGGAGTGCCATTGTCAGTAATGATATGCTTAGGCACACCAAAACGACAAACGATATGTTCTTTAATGAAAGCCGCAATCATTGCTCATGTAGTTCCTCGCAGGGGAATGGCTTCTACCCATTTGGTGAAGTATTCTGTCGCAGTTATGATGTACTCGTGTTGCTATGATGATGGAGGGTTGATTTTCCCGATAATGTCCAGTCCCCAGCTGTAAAATGGCCATGGACTGCTTATCGAGTGCAGAGGAGTGGAAGGCGCATGAACAAGGTTCCCATGAATTTGGCATTTGTGGCGGCTTTGAACAAAAGCGGCTGCGTCATCCTCCATGGTTGGCCAATAGTATTTCTCGTGTATCTGGAGAAACAGTTTCCTCTTCCCTTGATGTTCTCCTTCGTGTGTCTCCTTCAGCATGACTGGGACTTCTTCCCCATCCAGGCATCGTAGTAGATCACCCCCGAAGCTCTTGCGATACAGGATCCCTTCGTGCAATACGAACCGCTTGACCTTTTGTTTTATCTTGATAGCGTCCTTTTGATTGGCAGGAGTCAATCCGTCACGGAGATAACTAATGTATGGCTCTCTCCAGTCCCCAGTGTGGTTCACGTTAAAAACTTCCAATTGATGTGGCGGTGCTTGGAAATTTGAGCAGGACTTCTGAAGTAGTCTGGATTGAGTCTCCATCTCTGGCCAGTAATAGCCTAGGCGTTGAAGTCGTCGGTAAAGCGTTACCACAAGTGATTGTCCAAAAATTTCGTTGTGAACATGACTCAGCTGTAGTTGTGCTTCGTCATCTCCAAGACATCTTGACAGGGAACCATCCGGGTTCCGATAATATAGCATACCATGAAGCATGAAGAAGTTCTGCAGGGTTTTAAGACTGACCTTTCCTTGGGAGAGTGAGCTGTTGAGCTCTTGAATGATTGGAGTTCGCCAATCGTCGGTCTTGGTGTCTTTGTATTGTGATAACCATGTCGATTCTATGGTTCTCCTCTTCACTGTCAGGGTTTCTTCCGAACCTTCGAATTTCAGTTTGGAAGCCAATGTTGCCAAACAATCGGCATGTTTATTTTTGCTGCGACTAACATGGATTATGGTTGCGTCGGCAAAATAGTTTTGTAACTTTTGTGCTTTTGATCGGTATGGAGCTAGTGTCACTTCCTTCAATGCGTACACTCCATTCATCTGATTTACCAGTAATTTGGAGTCACCTCTTATCTCCAGACGCGTGACTCCTGCTTGTTTAGCTATTGAAAGTCCTATGAGGAAAGCTTCATATTCTGCTGAGTTATTGGTGCATTCGAAGTCTAACTTGAAGGAATGTGAGAATACTTCCCCGGTTGGAGAGATTAATACCACGCCCGCTCCTCCAGTATTACTGCTAGGGGTAGCGGAGCCATCAAAATACAGGAGCCACACTTCTTCTTCCAAAACAGAGACGTCTGGAAATTCTCTAGGGAGGTCTTCGTGTAGCCCTGTAGTGCCTTCTCCAGGAAATGCTGCCAGTAAGTCTGCAACTGCTTGACCTTGATAGCTTTAGGTGACGCACACTTTATGTCCAGCTCTGACATTTGGAGAAGCCATTTGCCTGTCCTTCCAGTCAGGACCGGCTTTGAAAGTAAAAACTTTGCGGGATCAGATTTAGACACGAGTATTACCCTATTAGACAGTAGGTAATGCCTAAACTTCTGAATGGAATGGATCAAGGCTAAACATGCCTTTTCCGCTCTGGGGTATCTGAGTTCAGCGTCCCTAAATATTCGGCTAAAATAGTATATGGGACGTTCGATTCCCTCGTCCTCTTCCTGAGCGAGTAGAGCCCCCACTGCAGGTGTCACCAAGGCGCAGAGACACATCGGCTTCCCTTGTACATGAGACTTCATGATGGCTGGAGATGATAGTATTCGTTGAATCTTTCGAAAAGCTTCTTGCTGGGTTGCGGTCCAAACGAAGCTGGCTCCTTTCTTCAATAAGGGGGTGAATGAGGCGGTAAGTTGGGCTAGACCAGGTATAAAACGTCGAATGTAGTTCACCTTGCCCATGAAACTCTGGAGCTCCTTCACGGTTCGGGGAGGCGGCATTGTGAGGATAGCCTGAGTCTTGGACGGGTCTACTTTTATTCCTTCTGCAGTCACTTGGAATCCCAGAAATTTACCTGAAGAGACACCGAAAGCGCATTTCAAAGGATTCATCTTCAACTTGTATTCTCGACACCTCTCGAACACTTTCCGTAAGACGTTGGTGTGATCTGCTCGAGCCTTTGACTTGACCACGATATCATCTAAATAGTCTTCTACTTGTTTATGCATCATGTCATGGAAGATTGCCGTCATAGCGCGTTGATACGTTGCGCCGGCGTTCTTCAATCCGAATGGCATAATAGTATAGTAAAAATTGCCAAGAGGGGTTCGGAGGGGCTGTCTTACTCGCATCGTGCTCATACATCCTTATCTGATTGTAGCCGCTGTAACCATCCATGAAGGAGAACATGCCGTGATCGCTGGTGGCGTCTACTAACATGTCGATGTTAGGTAGAGGAAAGTCGTCCTTGGGGCAGCACTTGCTCAAGTCTCTGAAATCCACGCATCACCGAATCTGTCCGTTTTTCTTCTTTACTGGGACCACATTAGCTAACCAGGTCGGATGATGAATAGGTCCGATGAAGCCAGCAGCTAGCAGCTTCTGAATTTCGTTCTTGATTTGTTCTTCTACTTCATGTCTGAATTGCCTCGGAGATTGCTTGATTGGCTTGGATCCGGGTATGACATGTAGGTGATGGGTGACCAATTTTTCATCTAGGCCAGGCATTTCCTCGTATGTCCAGGCGAACACATCTTGGTACTCCTTGAGTAATTGAACAAGACTCGTACATTCGTCTGTGGACAGAGTCGAACTGATAGAGACCGTCCTGGGAGATTCTGCACTCCCGATGTTAACAGTCTTGAGCTCGTCAGTCGTGGAATTGGTTCCATCTTGTAGTTATCGCGGGGCATCCAATACCTCCTCTTGTATTTCATCGTTCCTGCAACATTCAATTGGGCGGAGAGACTGAGTGCCAGTCTCTCCTGCTAATTGCTAATAGCGGCGCCGGTATACTGTCTTCCCCTTCTGGCCACGTTTCGCCTCAAAAGTGCATTCCCTTTTGGTGTGAACGTGGGTTGAAGATTCACTGGATAAAGATGGACGCCTCGTCAGAGAAGGCGTGTCGTGGTGCTTGGCCCTCAGTGATGCAAGTCGGTCTTCTTCCTGGATTGAAGCCCACGTGGGTAGTGGGGTGCATCTTTATCCAGTGAAGGAGATGGAGTTGATCTTAGGGAGGGAAGCGAAGAAGGTGTTGAGATTGTGAAGGTGTTGGTTTTCTTATGACTTGTAACAGAAAGGTGAGCAGGCTTACGATTGATGCATGCAGGCTCTGGGTGTTTGAATACGTTTTTGTATTAACACTTGGTTTCTGTCTCGTCTGCACTTGTGTTCTTTCTCCTGTCTGGAAAATAGGGAGGAGAAC
Source organism: Papaver armeniacum (assembly GCA_023531295.1). NCBI lineage: Eukaryota > Viridiplantae > Streptophyta > Magnoliopsida > Ranunculales > Papaveraceae > Papaver > Papaver armeniacum. Next base: position 92,825 of record JAJJWW010015516.1, on the reverse strand, counting down.
CTATTTATACAAGTCATTTGAGCCTTATTCACGTCTCTCGTGGGAAGTGGAGGAAGTGGAGTGATGGAGTAGTGGAGTTGTGTGTTGGTGTTACACGACCAGTCTTGCCCACTTCTCATGTCATCTCTAACCGTCCATGACTTCCTAACACGTTCTTGTGATGGCGCGTTGCACGCTGCACGCTGTAAACCGCCAGACCAATACCCAGTATGTATCCCCCCAGTTTGTGACATGATTGATGTCTGGAATGTGTGGATCGTGGGACCCACAGAAAGTAGCATGTAATGCTCGATTAAATAACTAAGTTATTTAGGAAGTCGATACCTGTGAAGTACCGTGTGTATTCTATGCAGGTACTGCACCATGATGTGGTAAAGTGACGGGTGATGATCACCATGACGCCTCACTGACCAATTAACTCCATACCAGGGTTGTATAACCAAGCCGGTGAAGTTGGACGGACGAGAAGATCTTTGAAACACTCATCTACGACCGTTGGTGGAATTAGGGTTTTGAAGAGGTGCGCAGGCATCATTCTTCAGCTTGGTCGAATCCAAGCTTGGGAGACGATTTTGGCCAGGATGATCGTACATGCGTGTAGACGGCATGACGGTGCAGGCGCCCATATCTCATTGTCTCGTGAAAGTGTGATCTGGGCCACTCAATTTGTCCGGCGAAGTTGAGTGGCGAGATTGATTTGCAACAGAAATCTGGTGCCGCAAAAGCCGCGCATCATGCCAATTTTGGCCGCGCGTTCCAAGACGACCAAGCTTGGTCGGTCTTGGCCGATCAGCCCGGCGTGCATACGGTGGGATGGTGTATATACTTGTACTTCATCGTCCCATAGAAACGTGATCTAAGCCACTCAATTTGTCCGGTAAACTTGAGCGGTCGAGATCAGTTTGTGGTTGGGAAGTGTGACCACGCCTAGCTTGGGCGCGCGAAACAAGGTGTACATCCAAGTTTGGTCTTGGCCGATCGGGTGTGGAGATAGGTGGGCCCACAGTGATCGTGTTGATACTTACCGGACCTGCTTAGTCTATTCATGGACCCTTCATTCGTGCAGGAGAAAATGGACGCTCGTGATCGCGACACAAACCCTAATTAGGTTTTGCTTGGTCGTGTGTCATACCCGATTTGGGGCGCACGAATCAAGATGACCAACCATAGTTGGTCCCGACCGATCGATCAGTATGTAGGCGGGCCCACGGTGTTTGTGTTGACATGCTCTGGGCCCTTTGAATCTACATCTACACCCTCCATCTATGCCTGCGAAGATGGATGGTTGAGACTGTTTTGCGATACATGTAATGTGCCGTAAACCCTAATTTAGGGTTTTTCGTCCATACTGCTCTGGTTTGGACGGTTTGGCAAGCTATGCCACCCTTTTGGGGAGGCCGACCATGCGGGGCCCGCGTTGGGTCGGTAGTGAATATTCCAATACCTGCTTGGGGTCATGGATTCAATCTAAGCCATCCAATCATGCTGGTGAAGTTGGATGGTTGTGATCGTTTCTGAGACTGATATGGACAATCCAGGTTCAAACATGCTCAATCGGGCTAGTATAACACACCGAGAGATGTATGCTCAATCGGGCTAGTATAACACACCGAGAGTTGTATGCTCAATCGGGCTAGTATAACACACCGAGAGTTGTATTCTCAATCGGGCTAGTATAACACACCGAGAGTTGCAACCTGTACGGGTATTTCGTACATGCTTCATTATTAATGCTTGGAGGTTCGTGTTGCTCGCCGAGAACAACACTCGCCGTCATGCCGCACCTAATGAGTACAGGAAATACAAGGCTGGATATGCATTAATTAATAATGTTGTAAATTCACAGGGTATATGGGATTGTTGCCACATGCTCCAACCTGGATGAATTTCGTGTATTTAATTCACAGAATATTGGGATTGTTGCCACATGCTCCATTCTAGGTGAATTAGTAAAGTGAAGAAGTATTCATCACTTTATCAGTGGCTATCCTTTGCAGGATGTCAGCGCATAAATTTGGTTTCACAATTTTAGCCCTGAACTAAAATCCACCATCAACAATAGTCAGGGAAAACATTGTTACATCCTGAAGATGTTATTGCTCTATACTAGCAGGCAAGCTGTCTAGGAGCCGTCTAATCTTTCGATTCTATACAGAAGTAATTACTGAAATTGCTCAGTATTCATGAGATATGTCGTTGCCTCAGCTGAGAGACTACACATCTACATACACTCTGAGAGAAAGTATTCTCGATCGAGATTCTTGTGGCATGAGCTTTCATGCTTTCGATAAGAGACATGAGCCTCAATACTCGTCTGATTGCTGGATCAGGAGCATATACAATTATGGGTTTACGATTTTAGCCCTTGACAAAAATCCACCATCTACATTAAGTCCCCTGCTTAGTGAGGGACAGTCATGTTCCTCAGTAAGCACTGGATGGTGATTTTTTTTTAGTTACACACGAAATAAGTAATTGAACTTAGTCGTAAGATAGGATGTTACCGTATTTTCGATTGCATGAGCGAGCCATGGCTTGAACAAAGATCCCGGTGGTATGATAGAGCATCTTCTAACGAACGTAAATTGGTGTAGTACCGCTGATTTGGTGATGAAACCTTAGTCGATTTAGGATTCACGGGTTCGGGCCCAAGAAAGGAAATCCGTTTTAGCGCAGACGTTCGTTTGTTCGTTCGTTAGTTTAAGAAACAAACTAAATAGACCTGAGTCTAATGATAAAATTTTGTCTATGAGCTTTCATGAAAAACAAAATTTTATTTTTTAAATATGTGAGATTTCACAAAGTGGAATAAACTCTCGTTTCAAAGGTGGATGCTTGTACGAGAGAAAAAGTTTTTTTTTTTTAATAGACGTGCGTCTGTTAGTAAAAAATTTGTCTATGAGCTTTCATGAAAAATTTATTTTCGATATGTAAGCTTTCACAAATTTTTGAAAATATACTCTCGAGGGAGCAAAAATTATATATATGTTTTTCAAATTCACGTGAGTTTCACGTTAAAACATATGTTTTGATTTTGAACAACGGTTGAAAGTAGACAATTATACATGGTGAAATAATGTCTGTATGTGAGTTTTCACAATTGTAGAATGGACGTCTGTCCAAGTTTTGAAAAACCAGTGGATGTTAAAATTCACATGGGTTGTTCACGGTTTTATGAAAATCAAGTCATGATTTTGAATAATGAATTTTGCTCGTCTTTGCAGGTTTGAAGGAACGAGCAAGTTTTCGAAATTCTAACGTTATAATCACTACAACTAAATTGTAAATAGGTAAGAGTTGGATTGTTACCATTTTTGTTACGCGTTTGTTATTGGTATATCCATGACTCCATGTCTTTCGCCTTAGATAGTGGTGACTTCTGGTTACAACCACTCTTCTGGCTCTTCCGGGGAACGCTCTATGAAGTCAAAGATGAAGACTTCTGCAGACGCTCATGCCGAGGTGAATCAACCTTTCAGAGATGCTGGAAAGCCGACACATTGTATGTCTCTCGATCATCTGGGAGTCATCCGTGCTAAGGTATATGCTTTATTGGTATTAGCAGATGCGGAGGGAAAGCAGGGACGTGATGAAATATCACAGAAGAAAAGAGCTGAAGATGAAAAGCTCATATCTCATCAGCAGAAGCACCGCCGACTTCAGCAAGTGAGATTATCGGCTGAATATGAAGGTCGGCTTTGCGTTGATGGTGTAGCTCCCGGTTCAGATGTGGATGAATGGATAATTTCGTCATAATTCATCATCAGAAAACTCAGAAGTTAGGTCTTCTAGCAAAAATGTTGTAGAATCTTCGTCCGATGTCGTATTTTCGCGATCTACCCATGTATCCTCATGCCCAGAAAATTTCCAAGATTTATTAAGGAATCTTTTCGTCTTTTGAGCACGTTTAAGGGCCGAAATCGGCGAAACAGTAAACTTCCAGGAGACCTTCAGAAAATTTTCTGCTGGCATGTGGTCCAATGTTTTGGCCACAACTCTTTGCTCGTTTGTCCAATTGCTATGAATTTTGGACTGGTTGTAGAGGACATCCATTCGAAGAGAATGGCATATGACGCATCCCCAGATTCTTCACCAATTTCTCCCAGATCGCTTCTTTGTGATGGACAATATAAAATCATCTCAGACGAGCTTGTTATAAAACACTCTTGTTGCGTGTTTAGACCATTCGCTTGTGTCTTGAACGGTTGGTGAAGGATTTAAATGTCATTGATTCATTTTAGATCAGGACCCCTCGATTGATAAATGATCATGGTGCTTGCAGCCATCTGGTTTCTGTCAGTCGTAGAAACATCACTTCTGAAACCCTGGTCACGTGACCATAACTGAGGCTGCTCTCAAGAGGGGGTGGTGTAATGACCATGGTTTTATGTCCCGGTGATATTATTCCTTTTATGATGAATGATTAGCACATGAAAGTCTGGTGCCACAGGGCTTGGACTGTGAAACTGATTGTCATGATCAGTGGACCGTCAGTCCCTAGTATTTTGTTAAATCTCTCCTTTTCGTTTTCTCTTCTTCTGGCAAGACTTGGATAGAGGACCCAGGTAGAAAATTGATGTAAATACCTAGGTGGTCGAAGTTGGAGGTACCTTGATGAAGTACTTAATGGAAAGACCTGGTGGATACCGATCGACTGTAGAAGTTATGAATCCCGTCTAAGAATTGCTGCATGTATGTTGTATGCTCCGGAAGCCGTAAGAACCTCATACGATGTCGGAATTCGATGTTTGACCCCAAATTTTGAAGCTAAGAGACTGAGTTATCACATGAGAAAAGTATCACTCAATTTTGAGTTGTAAAGGTCATCCAACGAAGCGTGCACATTTGTAATTTGTAATTCCGTACAAATTGTTCATATCTCGTAGACCTGACGGTAAAGGCCATATCTTTCAGCTCGTATGTCCGATTGAGGCGCCCTTTTGGTATGTTGTAGAAGAGACATAGACGAACATATTTCATTGAGGAAGCATTGTTCACTCATTGGTACGTTTTTGTAAACCCATGGGCTGAAGTATGTTGTATCTCGTTTGTAGATGCGATGAGAACATCTTGTAGAAGACTTTGGATTGTGCCCGCCAGTCGTGCAAGCTTTGGGAATACTTTAACGTGAACATGTTATCATGTCTACACACCTTGATATGAATCATTAGTTCTTGGAGAAGTCCGCTTCATGTGTAACACTTCAGAGAATGGTTAGTTGATGAAGCCCTAGGATGTTGCTCCTGAGAATGCTGAGACCATGGACGGAGTTCCTACAGATATCCTTGTTGATGCCGATACTATAGTTGGAGTTGCTTCCGAGACCGAAAAGGCTAGAACCATGATTATTGACATAGACTTTGCTCCTCCATCAAGTGAGCCTTTATATTTACGAACTAGTTGGTGGGTTGAGCATTACCAAGATGAAGGTGTACTGATCAGCCCGAATTCTCTTGAACAAAATGACTTTACTGTTAACTGGATCCGTCAGTGAATCGACGTTGTGGCAGATAGCAGAGGCATTCTCTATTTTTGATGTGAGGAGAAAAGTTCCTTGGTCGTGCAAGGTTTGTGATGCAGAGAGGTCCCGTCGATGAAGTTTCATGGAATCACATCAGGTTGTAATAAATAGATTTGAATCGATCTTTCCCATAAGATTAAGTCCCCAGTGTATGTTGAAGGAGTTTGTGCCATCCATGGATGAATGATGTTGCATCTGCTTCTTCAGAAGTCTTATCATGGGATAATGAAGACTTATCGATTGTAGTTCAATTACACTTTGATCGTGTTGTTGTTGAATCAGCGTGTCATCGTCGAGATATTGGTGCTGAAGCCAGATGCGCCATTATCGAAGGTGTACTCTTTGATTGGGAGTACAATTTGAAGACTTCTTAGATGCTTGAAAGTTGAAGCGTATATTACTTAAGCATCGAATGTCTTAGGTTTGATCGTCTCGGCCCTTAGTATCTTCTGTTGATTCAACATTTCTTTCATTGCGGTTGTGGGATTCGACATCAGAGATTTTTGATTTTGTGGCACACATGGACACTCCTGCAAGGATATGGAGAATCGCCCAAAATGTTCTTTGCCATGCTTGGACATCAATGACGTCTCAGTGAAATGATCGATTCAGAGAGGTGTCAGATTTAACCACTTGGTAAAATATTAATGTGGTGAAGCTACCCACTCATAACGTCTTGCAGAGTTGCTAGCAGAATTGAGTCCCCATGCTAGGATAGCATGTGAGGAAATAAACGACATAGTCATGAAAGGAATGAGACTTGCCTGAGTGCGGAACATCTTGATGAATTTCTATGCATCTTTTGCAGGTTCTTGCTTCAACTTTGTCAAAGTTCGAAATTCTTTTAAGTGCTCTGATGATGGAATGTCAGCCAAATCTTCTGGATCAGAACTTTATTCGTTGGAGAGATGTGCAACCAAAGGCGCTTTGTCAGTAGTCATCTTTTTAGCGTGGATCCACGCTCGTCTGAAGAACATTTCATATCTTGGATCTTCCTGATTATGTGAAACTTGGTTTCTGTCCAGTTTGAACTTATGTTCACTCTGAGGGCGATGTAGCCGTAAGTATTTCCGAACGTTCCTTCTAAGTCTTTGATTGAGATGGGATCACGAGTAGCTTCTTGTCCCTGCGGCTCTGAGGGTTTTCAGTAGAATGATGTTGATGGCGGCGTCAGCATCGATCAACATTCTTCCGAATTCATTTACTCTGAGATGGACTGTGGTAAGCAGTACCCAGTCGTGCATCTCCTTGTCTGTGGATGAAGATTCAAGGAGTATTTCCAGGATGGACAGACTCTGACATAATGTAATTTGGTGCTGTGAACATGTCTTTCCTTTATGCCTTAGATAGATAGAGAAATTCACAGTTATGCTCGACCAACGATTGAAGTGCTTCTTTGACTGGTTGTTCAGAGGGTGTAAAGGTTCTAATTGGGAGAGGATTCTTGTGTACTCCTTCAGTCCCAAGTTGAAGTTATTGTGGATCAACCTTCTATTTAAAGATATGCTTCAAAATATTGTGGTTACTTGTTGGATGATGTATCTATGAAGATGACAGTACCTAGGATTCTCCAATTCTTCTTCAATTCTCTCTCTCCTGATGAACGACAATTTGATTGCGCCATCTTGAACCCAGACTTCTAGTAACTCGATCACTCCTTCATGAGAAGAGAGAAGTTTGAGTATATCTGATCATTTCTCGTTCATTGATGCCAGGTCGAGGTTTGTGCATTTCAAGATTGGTTATCTTTTCTTTGCGCTTTCAGAGTAGCCTGGGATGTTGGAGAAGCGCTCCGATGTTGTGACCCATCTTTCCTTTCAGCAACAACGTTGGCTGGAGATTGTAATGGCGTTGATTCGAGGTTCCTCGACCTCGTAGACTTTGCTCTTTCCAGTAAAGCAGGTGCAGTGGTCAATGATCATTTGGCAGCTTCATGAAGCTCTGAGAGAGTATGGAAGCGGAGATTTTCCAGAAAGGCTCTGTAGACCGGGATCTTTCCGTTGATGCACAAGTCCACCAGTTATTTTTCAATGACATTCGGGTCATGACAATCCAAATATCGGACTCTGAACCTCTTCACATAATCGCTCGGATGTGCATTGTTCTTCTGAGACATTTTTCCTAAATCAGAGAGAGTGATCTGCTCTGAGATGAAGAAGGATTTTCTGTAGAAAGCATTAATAATTTCTCCCCAACTGATGATACTTCCTGGTGCAATGTTGTTGTACCATGTGTATGCTCTGCCTGTCAGAGACTTTGAGAATTCCTTCAAAAGGATGACATGGTTGTGCTCATGTTCACCCAGTGATTCCAGAAACCGATAAACATGTTCTCGAGCATTTCCCATTCCATCATAAAGGGTGAAGGTTGGAGAGGTGTAACCTTTTGGAAGAGGAATCCTTTGCGTAGCAGCAGGGTATGGAGGTTGGTGACGGTGGACAGAAAGTGTCTTGTCTTTTCCATGATCTTCCAAAAGGCATTCTAGTCTTCATGAGTGATGAAACTCGATGGTTCTTTCGCTGGTGGATTGTCTGTAGCCTTAGGAACTTCCTCATCATCTACTACATGGATCAGAGTGACTTCAAGATCAGCAGTGAAGATGTTTCTTTGGCTTTTCCTTTCTCCCGAGTTTTCTCTGACATCTTGTCTGGAGAGTCTTGAGATAATTGCATAATTCTTTCTGAGTGGCAGCCATGTCGACCTGATTCTTGGAAAGAGTTTCTTGCACCTTCATGAGATCACCTAAGGTAGGCGGATTTTCTCTGACTTCTTTAGGAGACCGTCCGAAGAGAGGATTGTTGATGGCGCCAGTACCGTTGCTTGCAGGTTGCGCCGTAGGAGTAGTACTAGCGGTACCACTAGAGCTTGCAATGTTAGGGTTGTGTAGGATCATAATATCGCCACAACAACAACTCGCTGACAACGAATAACAACATTGCGAGTCGATGTTAAATATAAATGACGCATTGGATGACGATAGGAGGATATGAAACACAGCGAAAGTTAAGAAGTGTCATGTACGCGACACTTAGAAGACGTTTAAAATAAAGGATAGCTTAGTAATGTCATTCACTATGTCTTACCTATAAAGGGATGAGTGGATCCTCACGTAAGGGGAGGTTTTTTGGGTGGAAAGAGTAAGTCATTAGGAGAGAAACGGAGAGAATATTTGTAAGTTCTTAAGGTAATTCCATTTTCCCTGTGTAAAGATTCAAGAAAGTTATTAATAAACATTCATCCATAATTGTTCATCTATTATCTTTTGAATGGATTAGTTAAACAAAATATAGTGAGGGGGTGTATTGTGGGATTTCCCCAACTACATATGCGCTAGAAACGAATGAAAAGATTAAAAGAAGAGAATTAACAAGAAAGAAATTTGAGATAATTTTTCAAAGAATTTACCAAAAGAGAAATGGCTAGAAGAAGAAATGTACTTGAACAACCTGAGAAGAAGTGGAAGACTTCTTTGAGAAAGGAGAAATGAAAGAGGAGAATCGTGAGGATGAATATGAGGAATGATGAAGAGAATCATGTCCAAGCTTTAATTCCACCGGTAGCAAATGAAACTGTGGATTACGATGTAAGTGTGCACACTTGAGGACGGATTCACGAGGATGAAAGGGAAGAAGAAAGCAACAATTAGTAAACAATGGACAAGAAGAAGAAGATCAAAGAATGAATGGAGAAATGAATCTAGGAAATGAAGAACTCACAAAGATTGGAAACATTGAGACAAACGATACATGAAGAGAGGCGACTAGAGAGGAAGGAACGAGCAAACTTGACAGACGAATCATGAATTAAGAATGGAAAATATAAGATTGCAAAATAGAAGATCGAGAAGCACCTGCGAGATCGAGTTCAAGATCGATCACTAGGGAAGAAAGAAGGAGAGTTTTACCAAATAGAAATTACAACAGGTCCAACGGAAGCACAAAATCTCAAACTTCGAACATCATGAAAAGAAGAGAGGACTTGCAAGATCGTTATATTCCCCATCCCGAGAATTTCCAAGATGAGCAGAATGAAGAAAATCAGGGAACTAGGCGATTTCAGGGGCCAAATGATCCATCCGGTGAAGGAAGAGCAATACTGCATGGAAGAGAAGCATTGAGAAGGCAAAAAGAGATCGTGGACGACATTGAGAAACATTATGTTTAACAAGCACGGTAGATATAATGGTGTGCTAATTGATGAAAGAGACGAAGGAGAAAGTCGCAGAAAGGAGAGAAGAAAATAGTGGACAAGAAGGTCAAAACAGGCATGAACGTAGGAGGCGAGAGGCGAGCTAAAAAGACCAGCAGAATCAAACCTCTGAGGAAAATGAGCAAATCTTGAAAGAATTAGCCGAAAATTGTTAAAACGGAGGAAGGGGAAGGAGGAAGAAGATAGGTTGGATGAAGCCATCGTAGAAGCTCGAAGACTCCTTTCACAATAGAAATACAAATGGGAGGAATACCACCTAAATGCACCTGCACCTCGCATTAACCAACATTTTCGATGGAACAACCTGTGCGATACAACACATCAAGGCTTATATGAGATGTATGTTATGGGGAGAATCATGATGCCATATTGTGCAAATACTTCGCATCAAGCTTAATTGGAGAAGCACTTAAATGGTTTGAAGGATTACCGAGAAACACAATCTCGTCATTCAACCATTTACAAACTATTTTTCTTGGGAGCGTATATAAGTAACAATTCCACGCGACCAGAATTGAAGATGTATTCGATTGAAACAAAGAGTTGGCGAGAGTTTAAGACATTTGACAATGAGATGGAGGACAATGTGCGATGAGAAATGCCCTAAGAAGGTAGAGGAAAGATATCTCATTTATCATTTGTAAATGCTCGTTACAACAAGTTTGTTATACATTCAAATATTAAATTAAAAATACGATTACGATGGCTGGGCAAGTTCGAACGCTGAATGCAAGTTTATTACAAAATTTTTAAATTCAAAGTGGCGACCACTTTGATTTATGGACATGTAGAAAATAGTGGCAATGGGAAGCAGATCGGGGAGAGTTTGATAGAGAAAGGAACTACTACAACCGCAGAACAATAATAAAATTCGAGATTAGATCATATGCAAGAAAACTTATGGAGGACAAAGGCGAATAACCATGGAAGGCCAAGAAATTCGCAGAGTGGTATGGGAAGAGATCAAATGCCACCACTAAATGCTAGTGTTGAGAAAATTTGGGAAGCTATACTTGTAATGGAGGACGTACCACCACCATGGAATGCGGGGAGTGAACCACCACCAAGTGACGAAGTCACGAATATTGTTCTTACCATCGCTTTCATGGACATCTAACAAATGATTTGCGAACATAAAGAGAATCATCCTCAGAATGATTGATCAGGGGAAATTGGCTCATTTTCTAAAGTTCATTCATATCGTACAATTGAAGATTTTCACGATAATGTGCTTAGTAGAGTATATGCAAGAGATTTTCACGATAATGTGCTTAGTAGAGTATATGCAAGAGATTTTCATAACAAAGAAGTGATGAACCTGAGAAAGTCGTAAATTGAAAGATTGGCAACTAAAAATTATTTCTTTCTCTGGGTGTTGAACCCGAGTTGGTAACTGAACCAGACCTAAGATCGACTATTTTTGTGAGAACTGAGATTGCAACCGAGAGAATGATCTCCCACTGTGGTCGCCAATCCACGTCTATTCCTTCCAAATTTTCTCAACGTAGATGGGGCAAAATGAGTTGATGGTTTTTACGGAATTGAGGAGACGACCGTGCGGAGGAAACTCCTTGAGCCGAGCGAACTGTTAAAACTCACACAGATGCACTGCAAGAAGGGAGTGCTTTGAATTCGAGAGATCAATCTGTAGTACTCTAGCCTAAACCAAGACAATGGCCGTTCCAGAGTAAATTCAGTCACAATAGAGGATGGGTCGATCCGTAGGAGGGAAGCTGAGAAATGTGTGAGATCAATGGTGATCGAAGATTGTAGGTGTGTTGTGTATTCTGAAAATAAGATAAGTTCAATGATTGAATTTGCTCGTTGAGAGTAATTGCTCAGATGTTGAGTTGTTAATCTCGTGTTGTCTCTGTTTGACTTGAGATTGTCTTGTCTTCAATCATGATTCAGAGGCTTATTTATATTGCCAGAATTGTAAACACCATGATCCCATGAAGTGTGAAAGTTGATGGAATCAAAGAGTGGAGAAGTGGAAATCGTGTTAAAACTAGTTACTCAACGTGCAGAGACTTGGTCGATTTTCCATCCACTACTTTGCTAACTCCTTCAACTGATTGCACGACTTGCTCACATTCTCACCGTGTATATGAACACACGTGTTGTAGACTGCCAGACGAAAACCCTAGTTAATATCCCCCATGTGACACGATTAATGTCTCGTGATTGTGGAGTCTGCAAGGCAGACGTGTATTTAGTCAGTTGTTGACTTCATGACTTCATGGGACGATGAGTCCTTATATTGTTGAGTCGAACACGATTTGCAAATATTCTGAGACTCATGAATTGAACTTGTCTGCTGAGACAGATGTTTGATTCTCATGTAAATGTTGATAGTTAAGGTGAACAAATATTGCTCATTCGATGGATTGTTGAATATTGACAATTGAACCAATATTTCTTAGTCTGAGCAAATGTTGCTCGTCTGATGAATTATTGATAGCATGACCAAATGAAATATTATTTAAAATACTAGCAACTGAGCCGAGTATAATTAATAAAATGTTGATCATGGGATCGTCGTAAAATTATTAATGTTCAAATCCAGAATTATGAACCTTGGACTCGAAACCCTAATTCGATCAATTGATGGTTTATTGAAAATTAACCACAGAGTGAAGGAGGGACCGGCTACATGGGATGATGAGTCGACCATGTAGCGCCCAGATGCTCAAGTGAGCAAATATTCCAAAGTCTCTTGAAGACCAGTTGGCCAGAAGATGATTAAATGCTGGTTTAATCATTTATTAAAATAATGCTCTTCTGAGCATCAGGTGATAAAACCAAATTAATTATGAAGAGGCGAGGGACCGACTAGGGGTCATGAAACCGGCCCTGGTTGGTCACGGGATCGAATGACGATCGTTTCATGAAATTCCAAAATTGTTCGGAAGAATTTGAACCTAATATGAACAAATTAGGTCAAATGATGAAAATATGACGGATCGGCCTCTTGCAAGCCAAAGAGCCAACCCTGGTCGGTCAAGGTAATATGCTTGTGTCACCAAAGTGTTCGCATCTCAGTCCTGAGAATTTTGATATTTTCTGATGTGCATTTGAGCAATCATTTGAGAAAATATGAAGAAATCAGGGAGTTTGCTGAAACTGGGGAAACTTCATGAGATGAAGGAAAATAATTATAAAATTAAGGAATCATGAAGTGTGGGACCGGATATGGCCAAGGCATGGCCGGCCGGCCAATGAGCCCGGTCCCATAGCATTTTTCCTAATTTTATTATATTTTTCATGATTTTATGAAAATACCATGAAATCAAGGAGTTTGTTCAAATCAAGGAGTTTCCTTGAAGTGAAGGAGTTTCCATGAGGTGAAGGAAACATAAAAAATAATAATAATAAAATAAGAGGCGTGTGGGACCGGCTAGGGCATGACCGGCCGGATAGGGCCCGATCCCAGGAGTTTACCTAATTTTATATTATTTTTCATGACTTGAAGGAAATATCATGAAATTAGGGAAATACCATGAGATCAAGGAATTTCATGGGATGAAGGAAAGAATAATAAAATAATAAGGAATGTAAGGTGTAGGACCGGCCACAACTAGGGCATGACCGGCCGGCTAGTAGGCTTGGTCCCGCATACCTTTCCTAATTATTTATTATTTCCTTGATGTGAATGAAACACCATGAAATTGAGGAGTTTCCTTGAAACGAAGGAATTTTGTTCAAATGAGGGAATTTTCATGAGATCAAGGAAAATAATAAAATATGATATAATATAAAATTGGGGGTGGGACTGGTCACGGCACGGCCGGCCGGCCGGTGGGCCCAGTCCCAAGCGCTTTGGTCAGTATTTTATTATTTATTATTTTCTTTCCTATTTTGCATAGGTTTCATCGTCCCGTCGTATTTTGAAATACTCATTCGTGCATTCAGGTGCTCGTTAGTGCATTATTGTTGAGTACACTTGCACCATTTTTTCGGGGCTTACTCGATAGTAGATCAGATGCCCGTGTGTTGAATATTTATTACTAACCCATGGAATTCTGCTGGGAAGAACCATGAATTGAAGTAATGAAATATTATGGAAAACATAGAATATTTTCCAGGGATTCAGTTGATGAATCTGATGATTTAGGAATAATTAATTGATGTCTCTATACTAGTACGATCATCTAGGAACATTAATTATTCAAGAGTAATATGCGCTAGTTGAAGCGTCATATTTCTTTTATATAGTCAGGGAAAACATTGTTACATCCTGAAGACGTTATTGCTCTATATTAGCAGGCAAGCTGTCTAGGAGCCGTCCAATATTTCGATTCTATACAGAAGTAATTACTGAAATTGCTCAGTATTCATGAGATATGCCGTTGCCTCAGCTGAGAGACCACACATCTACATACACTCTGAGAGAAAGTATTCTCAGTCAGAGATTCTTGTGGCATGAGCTTTCATGCTTTCGATAAGAGACATGAGCCTCAATACTCGTCTGATTGATGGATCAGGAGCATATACAATTATGGGTTTACGATTTTAGCCCTTGTCGAAAATCCACCATCTACACTTATAGAAAGGTTTAGTTACTCATGGATTTCTTAAAACCCATGGAAAATAATATGAAGAAAATAAATCAAACCCTAGGTTGTAGAAAATCTCCAACTCCAAAGCTCTCCTCTTTCTCCTTTTGTGTGTAAAAACGAATGATAAAGGATGCTCAAAGATGAATAAAATTTCTCTTGTTATAGTCGCGTGAAAATCAGCTCCCGGACATAAGGGATACGTCCTTTCAGCCAAAAAAGCCCAGTCCACGAATCATATTTGGCTTGTCAGTTCCGAGGAACTGACGGCCTACATTTCCTCCTTCCAACTAATGGCCGAGACTTTCAAGCAGTAAACTTACCTGACTTTACGTACGGTTTGAAAACTAAACCGTATCTACACCTGATATTGCCTACGGTTTGAAATCCCGTACGTAGCATGACCTAAGTTTTACTACGGTGAGGTAAAACATCCGTAGGTTCCCCTGGATTCTTAAACTCTCTTTTCTGATTTCTCAGCTTCTCTGTCTTTATACTCTCTGACTCTTTTACAACTCAGTTACTCCCTGCCATTGAACCAATCCTCCATATCGTCCAATAACTACTCAGGTTAACCATCTTCTTCTCCGTCTTCTTATAACGGCTTCATAGCAGCTCCGGTTTCATCAGTTCTTACCCACTCGAGCTCCATCGACACCATAATGCATTGGCAGTACATCCATCCATCACTATCATTATACTCAATTAAGCTCCCACAGTAACACAGTTTCATCACCATCAATCACAGCTTCAAGACTCCATCGCCATCACCACTGCCAAGATCACACACTTCCTGAACTTACTCGTCAATGGCAGCAACATCATAACACGACCAACATCACTGCCAAACTCTCTTTCAGACTCCTCCCTTGCACAGTACTTTAGATTCGATTGTTCTTCTTTGCATCCTTCTCATGCTGGTAATAGCAGCAGCAAAGTCCACTGCCAAGCTCGAGTACTTTCTTAGGCCATCACCAGCTCAAACTCATCACGGCATTACAGCTCATCTCGATCTCTTCTTCATTATCGAGAATCAACGGAAATTAGCAACGAATCTCTGTTTCGTTCAACTTTCCTTGGATCAGTAGCATATCCAGCCATCGATCCGCAACAGTTACCGTGATTATCAGCAACAGCATATCCCATCACCGAATATACAACAAATAATAGCAGCATGAACTGCCATTGGTCCATGGTAACAACTTCCACCGTAACCTGCCCTGAGTTTCTCTACTCAAGTTCCAAAGCATCATCTCCGATCATCCACAGTTCGTATTTTCCGGCCACTGATTTCTGTCGAAATAACATTATCATTGAGCTATTATATCTCAATCTAACGACCAACAACCACCATTAACACAGCGGCAAACTCACTTCCCCTCTTCTCGACAAACTTCAACTCGAGCTGTATATTCCCATGTCTTCTTCTACTGTGCCGTGAGGAGGAAGGTGGCATCCCTGAACAAAACAGTGGTGTCTTTATAAAGGCAGTTCTGATTAATGTTCATGAGACAGAAAGGCTGCCCCCAGTAAAACATCGGGTGCCTTCATAAATTTGTGCTTATCTTCTTTTCAAAAACTTTGACTCGCTTCAATTGCTTGTAGGTTCTTCATACGATGTCGGAATCGCTCCAGTGTTTCGCCGTTCTCTTCGTCTTTTCGTTCTCTTCAAGTTGATGTGAAGAAATCCCGGATTTGAACAAGTTTCACTTCCTTTTGGTCAAGATAGCCTCAAACACCTAAGAAACTCAAAACAAACAAAATCAAAGCATAATGATACAAAAACTACCAAGAAAGCAAAGCATTTGAGTACCTAACTAGTGCAAATATTGCACCTATCAAATTCCCCCACACTTGCCTTTTGGTAGTCCTCGAGCAAACTACAAAAATAAAATAAGGTACAACAACTCATTGTCGTCGAAGTCACGGTTGCACTTAGCATGTGCAACAGGCCTTTAAACCCATAGGTGTCCCTAGTGGATGAGTTATAGTCTCGTGAGGTCTTACAAGAGGTATACCCACAAAACCTACTCCAACTTCAAAGCGTTCCAGCTTCCCAAGCATGCAAAGAGCTATGAGGACATAGAGTTTCTGCATGCTAATAATAAGAAGTTAGAAATACCAAAGAACATATTCTCATTCTTAAATGTTGAGTGAGAAATAACACACCATAATGAGAGAACGCGTGTTTGAGAGCGATCAATAAGCATTTCGCCTCGACTTCTACCTCACTTAAAAGGATTTTATGATAATTGCATTCAATAAGACGGCTTTTTTATGGGTCTCACATGTGTGCAGGTAGGAATGAAGAGAGAATCCTACACACGTTGAATGGTGGGAAGGAAACCTTCCGAAATATTTCTGGAGACCCCACAAGATCATGGGAAATAAAAGATTTTTTTTCTTCTGATGATCTCTAAGAAAGGAAATCAACCACTATAGCAAGGATGGGAGTACTTACCACCTTCACATCTGACTGGCAATGACGAAAGCACCACTCTCACAACATCCAATAGAAACGTAGTCTTCAGCTCGTCTTCTTCATCTTCTTGGTCTTCGTCTTCGGTCTTCAACTGTTGATGATAAACTCTTGAACTTCGTAGAACTTCGACAATTTGTAACTCTTTCTCTTCAATTCCTTGTTGCTTGAAACTTCTTTATAGGTTTTTATTCTTCCCCATGGCTATATTAAATGAATACAAAAAGAAATACAAACCAAAATAATAAAAATAATTTCTCTCTCTTTTTTTTTTTTTTTTTTTTTGACAAGAGAAATAACTACAAACTGAAAATAAAATAAACAATGAAATTTTATGGCCATGGGACAAGTACTTTACCGCTTGATTCTCCACAACTTGTATTGTCTTCGGGAATAAACTTCAATATAATTCTCATCTTTTGATTTTCTTCGCTTTATAAGTCTTCAACTTGAATATAGAATTCCGCTCCGTATGTGTAAGTCTTCAACATGTGTATACAAATCTGCCCATTGTATGTTGTTTTACTTGGATATGAAATTGCGCTCTTCCTTGTATTGTTGCTTGTAAACCTTAAACGTCTTCAACTTTCCTTGTAGATTTTGATGTCGCTCCGCTTGTTGATGATGATGGTGTGTTTCTATGGACCTGTTGTTGGCGAGAGAGAATGGTGCTACTGCAAATTAAACTACAAGAAGGTGGTTTTCATCTATAGACGTCACCCTCATGATTGACAAAATTAGCACTCAAGAGATCAAAGAGTAGTGCTTCTATTGGTGGGAGGTTGGGTATCTCACCATTCTACCCGGAATTAACGTACGGTGACACACACTCAAAAGAAAGCTCTTAGGAAACTACACAAAAACAATTTTGGTCTGGTGCCTCTGTTGATTTGAAAATAGGTAGTCTCCACTAATGATTTATCAACAAATCTAATAATGCATTCCCTCTGCTCATCACTTGCATCACCGGCATGATTAAATCCATTATTTAACACTCTAACAAGCAAGAAATCTGAGCGTAATTCCCTAACACTTCCAAGTTCAGTTATGTCGGTCAGAATTCTCTATGTAAACATACCTAGAAGTATGCTTGTGACTCTAAAATCTCAAAAAGTTGGAGGTCTTTTTTTTTTAATGCATATATATACAAAAGTTTGAAAAATCTAGGCAAAAATCTAAAAACTATATATGCAAAATACTCCCCCACACTTAAACTTCACATTGTCCTCAATGTGCAAAATTGAAAATTCTGAATTCTGAATTCTGACGTAGCAGAAGATAAAAACGAAAACTGTACAAATTGGTAACGAATTTGGCAAAACACTATTTCACGAAAGTTGTTCGCCTACGTCTTTTCTACACAGTGTCTAAAGGGCGCAGTATTTTGATAAACGGTCTGACAGTTATGGTCCCTGGACTGAACTACGTGCAGTTTGAATTTTTCTGACGAAAAGTGATTCGTCAATATTTACTTCAAAATAGATTCCGGACTCTACGAAATTAAACATGGGGATGCAAATATGATATGAAAATAATAAAAACTGAAAATAAAAAGGATTAAGATACAAAACCTATGGGTTTCCTCCCATTAGCGCTTGGTTTAACGTCGTTAGCTCGACTGTAGACTCTTTGGCTACTCCTTAGCCCGCGTCTATGACATTAGCATGAACATCCGAATGAACATCGCTAGGATACCGCATTGCTCCAAAAATATTGAAGCGAATCTTTTCGTCATCAAATTCCATAGTGAGCGTTCCTTTGTCAACATCAATAACGGTTTTGGCCGTTTTCATGAAAGGCATCCCCAATAACAGCGGTATAGATGCATCAGACCCACTATCCATTTCCAACACACAGAAATCAGCTGGAAATACTAGTTGATTCACCTGCACAAGCACATCTTCAATAATACCTTTAGGGTAAACATTAGAACGATCAGCTAGTTCAAGAACAATACGGGTTTCTTTGAAAGGACCCAAATTCAAAGACTCATAAATAGATGCGCGCATAACATTAACCGATGCTCCTAAATCAAGCATAGCTTTTCCAAACATTTTATTACCAATCACAACAGGTATATCGAAACTACCGGGATCCTTGCATTTATGTGGAAGTTTCTTTTGGAGGATAGCAGAAACGTTTTCCCCCACACTCATCACCACATTACCGGTTAATCGTTTCTTCTTGGTGCACAGGTCTTTCAAAACTCTTGGGAACTTGCTTGAATCTATCAGCGGGATATTCACATGAATCTTTTTGAATATATCTAAAATCTCCTTGTCTTGTTCCACTTTTTTAGCATTATCGAACCTGTGAGGAAAAGGTAAAGGAGGAGCATAAGTTGAAAAAGAGGTTTAGAGTTTGTTTTAGGTACCTCATCGGTATGGGAAGAGTCAGTAATCTTTTTCTCCAAAACCGGCCCCTTGGGGTCTTTGCTTTTCTCAGCATCTTCTGGTTGTACAGTTCGTGTACCACTTCTCAATGTCACAGCATTAACAGTTTCTGTAGGATTAATAGGTTGAGAAGGGAGTTCTCACTATTCTGTGTTTCCAAAAGGTTCAATCTACCTGCCATGGTGCTCATTTGTGTCTGCAACTCCTTGATTGCACCATCAGTCGTTCACTGATTTTTTTGCACCATTGTGGTTAGATTCTTCATCATAGAATGATTCTGAGTTCTGCACTGGTTGTGGTTGTTTTTGGAAACCATTAGGGCGATTAAAAATTGACCCTGGAGCTGCTGCTTGTGTATTCGCATAGCTGAAATTGGGATAATCTCTCCACCCTGGATTATAAGTATTGGAATAAGGATCATATCGTTGCCTTTGCTGATTTGGGAAAATAGCATTCACTTGTTCAGCTTCTTCCTCATAAGAGGGAATGATTACTGCGGCCATTTGTTGCATCATCTTCTCCATATTACCAATCCTATGTTCTAAGTGCGGTGAAGAAGTAACCTCATTAACCCTTCAACTCATTGACATACCTCTTGTGTTGAATTGCTGCGCGTTTGCAACCATATTCTCGATCAATTTTGTCACTTTGTCAATGGTTTTGTTTGTCAAATAACCACCACTAGCTGCATCGATAAGATTTCTCTCGGATTGGAGCAAACCATCGTAAAAATACTGCACTATGAGTTGCTCAAAGATTTGATGATGTGGGAAGCTTGCTAACAACTTCTTGTACCGTTCCCAGTAGTCGTAAAGAGTCTCACCAGTGATTTGTTCAATCCCACTAATTGCTTTACGAATAGTTGCTGCTTTAGAGGCGGGAAAGTACTTTTCTAAAAATGCTCTCTGTATCTCGTTCCATGTTGTGATACTTCCAGGTGGAAGACCATAAAACCATTCTTCTGCAGAATCAATCAAAGAGAATGGGAAAGTTGTCAGTAAAGCTCTTCCTTGATCAGTTCCAGCTGGCTTCAAACTTGTCAACCTATGTTGAAACAGTAGTAAATAACGATTTGGATCGTATCCTGGAAGCCCTTTGAACTTCGGTAACCAATGAATCAACTGAGATTTGAGCTCAATTGAATTTTCCAAGTTGACACACAACTTTTGTTGATCAAACGATGGGGATGTCAGATCTTTGAGTGTCCTCTTGGGGGTGGAGGTGGTGAAGCGCCGCCATTTCCCTGGTTCCCTTGGTTACCAGTGTTTTGGTTGTTCTTTCCTCTAACCATTTCTTTTTGTTGTGAATTTCGAGATTCTTGTAGTATTGTTCCTCTGCGAGTTGAAATTCCGCACCTTTGATAATCCCAACGTTTGGATGCCAGAGATCAAGTACTTGAAACAAGATTATCAAACGTTTGGGAGAGTTCGTTGCTAGCACGCCTTTAACTCCGTTACTCAAGCCTGGAGGTGGTCTTCGACCTATTGCAGTTGGCACGGTTTGGCGTAGATTGGTTTCTAAGGTGGCTGCTTTTTCTGTTGGGAAGGATATGGCTTTTTACTTAGGATATTACCAATTTGGAGTTGGTGTTTTGGTGTTATTTTTAAAAGTTGTTGTAGAAAAGTGGTAAGAAAGATGTCGTTCTCTCGAACTTGTGAAGGATTTTTTAGACTTAAAATCAAAACAAAAATAGAAAACTCACTAAAAATTATAGTAAACTCAGACAAAGATGTTATCAATATTAAAAGAACACCGAGGCCAAGATTCCACTATTTTCCAAGTTCAAAGTGATTTAATCCAATATTTATATTCATGCAATTTTCTCGTTCAATTTGATTCTAAACTATTGCGACAAGTAGATTCTCAAAATAACAAGTGTAAATCCGAAGCATAGAACATCAAAAACCTAAGTCTAAGCATGCTCTATCAAAAGAAATCACAATTGCTTAAAAAAATCATTCAAACAATTTTCAATCAAGGCAAATAATCATATAATAATTGCAAATAAATAAATAAAATAGAATATACCACTTTTTGTTGGAAAAATAGCTTCCTCTATCGCCTCAAAGAATGGGGTTTAGCTCCTCATATTAACCATGATCTCAAAATATTATTTTATGGTTCAAAAGTTGATTAAAAGGATGAGAAACAATAAAAGATCGCTTGTAACGTTGTAATGGCGTTACAAAGAAGTCATTACAAGGGACTATTCTGAAATCGTCTTATGCACTTTGTTGAATTGTCGCCGAATCTAAGACTCCAAAAACGACAGCTCTCGATGGCCTTTGTTCTTCGTGTTCTTGGTTATGCACCAGCGAAACAATTTCCCGCAACTCGATCTGTTCGGCTCGTGGTGTTCTAAAGTTATCCAAATCGCTCCAATGACTTCGTAACCCCTCTATGACTTATCCAACTCCTTTTATATCCCACAGTCGATTGAAACCCTAAGAATATCTCCGATATTGTTTCTTCTCCTCACGGCCAAGTCACGGCTTTTTTCTATCTCTTCTCTCCTGTACGCGTCATCTGGGTTGATCTGACGTACCTGAATCTCTCAAGGATATTGTAGAATCGAGCAGCAACCATTCTTCCCTTATCTGTACGTAAATACCGTGTTTAGAACCAAGAAAATTCCGATAATAGTTCCCTGTTTTATCCGCACCTGTGACTTCCTCTTCCGCTTATCAAGCCCAACTCGGTCGATCCAATCACACATACCATCCCCGTTACGCTATATCGTGTCCAAATTGAACAAGTTCGCAATTGAATCGTTCTAAAACTCGCCGAGAAATCCCACACAAAATCTCTCCATTGCTGCTGCCATTTTTCCCGCCAATTTTGATTTTTTGAATGTTGAAGATGAGGCGCCCCCTATCCAGAGTACGGGTGCCTTTAGCAGCTGCCTTGGGGTGTCCTGAGGGTGCCCCTTAGTAATTTGGGTACCCCTTATCCGTAGTGAGGGTCCGAATAGTAGATGTCCTCCGGGCGCAACTTTTCGAGCCGATTTTTCCAAAAATATTTATTGGCCAAAAATACCTACACACGCATAAAACACCATAATAAGTACAAAAATGAGCACTATCAATATAAAGAATCGAGACCAAATAGACACAAAAATGTGTCTATCAAATACCCCCAAACCTATTATTTGCTAGTCCTCGAGCAAAAATAAAATAAAATCCTAACTCACTGTCGCAGGCATCGTCGATTGCATTTAGCGTCTGCAATAAGCCTTTAAACCCCTAGGTGGCCCTAGTGGCCGAGTTATAGTCTCGGGAGGGTTTACCAGAGGTGTACCCACAAAACCTTTTACTCCAGACCTAACTATCTACGCAGAACCTTGGAAGGCACTAAAGAATCTCCTTGGTTGGCATACTTATTGACTACAGGAGAAAGTACCCCGATGCGAAATTCCAATTGCTGTACACGAGTTTGCACTCAAGCATACTAAAATTCATATATAAGTCATAGAGCTCTACTCAGATAGTCGCACTATGGACATCAATACCCGGAGTCAAAACTAATCACATGGATAGATCAAGAAGATGGATATAGAGAAAAACATAGATGGTTTTGATGTTTACTAAGTGATTGGTGTTTCCCATATCTCGTCTCAAGGCCTCCGCCAAAATGAACCTATCCTAATAGACCGAGATACTAGTATGACTAATATCAACACACTGGGCATATACAAGGGAACCAAAGTGGTCGATAAACCTAACTCTAGGTCAACACGACTGGCATATACAAGGGTTCCAGGTGGTCGACTTTATTGAATTTATTCCTTGGTCGGATGATGTCCTCACTTCTCTTTTTTCTTTTTTTTTTTTTTCTTTTTTTTTTTTTTTTTTTTTTTTTTTCAACTTTTTTTTTTTTTCACTTTTTTTTTTTTTTTTTTTTTTTTTTTTTGTATCTCAATCACTCTAATTCACCCTAGCATTGGTAACAACTTGATTCGTGGGCCCCACCTAATCACTTAGAGAAACATAGTTTAAAAAAACAAAATAAAAACAGAAGTGAAAAGGACTCAACGAGATTGGTGAAACTATCATGTTATTTCTAACACCTGAGCTCTGTGGTTTTATGAATAGACTCTTTAGATGTTTCCATCTAATCGTTGGTTCCTCAACTCCTACAACCAAAATGCTTCCATCCACTTAGATTGGTTAGTGCCATCCTTAATAAGCATAAATTTCTAGGCTCGGAGTTTATTTATTGTAACAAAAAGGTAACAAAAGTTTCTACCCCACCCCCAAACTTAAATCTAACATTGTCCTCAATGTTTCTAATTAAAGAACAAGACCAAAAATATAAGTAACATGAGGAAATAGTAAAGAGAGAAGTCGGAAAGATAGTACACAGGTGAAGTATAACCAAAAACCTACAAAAATAATATACAACATACAAGATCGCCTCGATGGTCAATCAAGGTAAACAGGGTCCTCCAGAGGGACCTCCTCAACATCACCTGTAGGAAAAGGCTCTAAAAAGGGCTTCAATCGCTGACCGTTAACCTTTGAAGAACTACTACCATCTGGTGTCTCAATCTCAATAGCACCATGAGGAAAAAACAAGACGGACCACAAAAGGACCGGTCCACCGAGAGCGCAACTTCCTGGGAATAGATGCAAACGAGTGTCATACAAAAGAACTTTTTGACCTGGAGAAAATGACTTTCGTAAAATATTCTTATCATGCACAAGTTTCATTTTGTTCTTATACTCCTTAGCACTATCGTATGCATCTCTACGAATCTCGTCCAACTCATTGAGCCGGAGCTTTACGTGAGCTCCCCGCCTTGTCAAGTGAAAAGTTTAAGTTCTTAATAGCCCAATAGGCTCTATGCTCTAACTCGACAGGAAGGTGACATGCCTTGCCAAATACTAGACGATAAGGTGACATTCCAATGGGTGTCTTAAACGCAGTACGGTAAGCCCATAAGGCATCAGTAAGCCTCGATGACCAGTCTTTCCTATTGTGATTAACTGTTTTCTCTAAAATACGCTTAACTTCCCTATTGGAGACCTCTACCTGACCACTAGTCTGTGGGTGATATGGGGTTGCTACTTTGTGGGTAATACCATATTGTTTCATTAGAAGAGCAAACGGTCTATTACAAAAGTGTGAACCTCCATCACTAATTATAGCTCGCGGCGTACCAAAACGTGTAAGTATGTTCTCTTTCAAAAACTGGACTACGACCCTGTGGTCATTTGTTTTACACGGAACCGCCTCAACCCATTTAGACACATAGTCTACAGCGACAAGTATGTAAAGATAACCTAAAGAATTAGGAAATGGACCCATAAAATCAATGCCCCACACATCAAAGACCTCAATCACTAAAATAGGGTTCAAAGGCATCATATTTCTACGGGAAATGGTTCCTAACTTCTGGCAACGCTCACAAGAAACACAATGACTATGGGAGTCTTTAAACAACGAAGGCCAGTAAAAACCACATTGCTTAGCAGCAGTCTTCTTAGCACTAAAATGACCCCCACAAGCATGTTCATGACAAAAGGAGATAATCTTTGACTGGTCACTCTCAGGTATACATCTCCTAATAATCTGGTCTGGACAATACTTAAAAAGATAAGGATCGTCCCAAAAGAAATGCTTAACCTCGGCTAAAAACCTAAAACGATCTTGCTTACCCCAATGTTGAGGCATTCGACCAGTAACAAGATAATTCACTATATTCGCATACCAAGGTGATTGGGAAACAGAGAACAATTGTTCATCAGGAAAGCTATCCCTTATAGGAAGGGAATCACTAGGGGAACTAACAACTAGCCTAGACAAGTGGTCTGCTACTACATTTTCGGCACCCTTTTTGTCTCTAATGTCTGGACAGAATTCTTGTAACAAAAGGATCCACCTAATCAATCTAGGTTTGGTATCCTTCTTAGACAAAAGTGATGCGTGTCGTAGGTGCAATCAAATTAATCAATATTTCCACTCAATTAAAAATAATATAATGGAAGTCAAGTTCGTTCCCACGAGGAGCAAGAGATTCTAGTTGTAAAAATTGTCACGAAAGGGGGTGTAAAAAGCAAAAGAAAATAAACAAAGCAATTAAAAGATAAAGTTGAAAGCAATAAGAGAGATAAGATCAAGGAATCCTTCTTCGTTGCAAAACAATGAATCAAGTTATGTTCTTTTCTACTTGTTATTAGTCACAGATTACCACCAACCGTAGGATAGCAGGTCCGCTTAGCTAGCCCCAAAATCCCTAATTTCACTGAGTAACAGGTCCGCTTAGTTATCGATTCTATTCAAAAGAACCACCCCGAGGTTCGCTTACAAGATGTAATTCCCCGAATGCATTAAGATTTATGAATTTAGGTTTAGTACTAGTAGTTAAACTCGGTTCGCTTGGTTCACTTTCTAGCGTTGTTTCTACACACAATTGCTCCACGGAATCCCTCCGCTGAGGTCTCGTGTTTGCTACTTATGTAAAGAGTCAAGAAACGATTACTTATCCCCTAACTTTCACTAGCATTAGATTAAATCGACAAATCAATTTAGTTGGCCACCCAAACAATCTATCAATCAATCATGAATGTCTTTAAGATCATTCCTATTAGTAAAAACAAACGATAATCATGTGAAAAACTTCAAGATAGAATTGAAAACAAAAACTCAAAACATAAATTAAGAACTAGGAATTCATCCTCAATCAATAATTAGCTACTCATGCTAAAGAGTTCACACAAAGAATAAGAAAAGAAAAGAATTGTGTGTGTAGAGATGTGTGTAAAAGATGTAGAAAACTTCTCTATTTATAGGCTTCAATATTCTCCAAATCTTCCAAGGAATAGAATCCTTTTCCTTTAGCAATTCAATTTCCAAATTCAAGTCTTTCTCTTCTTCCATCTTCTCTTTCCAAGTTTGAGCCCAATTCTCCATCCAATTCCTAGTCCAAGTCTTTACACCCATGAGAGAAGTCCATAGAAAATTCTGGAATTTTGGCTCGCCGGAAAACTGGTATTGTGGCCGGAATTTGACCGGAATAGTCGCCGACGGCCACCTGAAAATTCTGTCCGTCGAGGGAATATGCGACGGAATATTCCGTCAGTCCACCGTTAGGACTAACGGTCAAACTGGTCAAACCGTCAGTCAATTGTCAAAGGGGAAGAATGAGTTAGTCACCGAGTCAGAATCTTACTCGGTCTGTAATTCATCTGAATGATCTGATTACCGAGTTGGTTTCCTGAGTCACTGAGCTGACTCATGTGAATGGAATGCCAGTAGAGTTCGGCTGTTTCTCGGTCAATTCCAGGCCAAATTACGGCCGATCTAATGTCTTCATCCCTGTAACAATTCCTAACATTCATCTAAACATTTCATTCCCAGCTATGTCTTGTCTGCAGCACCACCTGAAAAATACACCACCTGCATCTGCATTACTGCAACTCCAATCCCAGCTGCTCAATCATCTCCATTTCCCTGAATCGATTGCAACAGCAGCATCGATTTACTTCCTATCAATCCAAGACTCCACCATTTCTTCAATCATAATAACCCACCAACAACGTCAGGGTCTTCTTGTTCTCAGACCATCACCGATCTCACTTTTGTTTAATCGAAGCAACATCATCTGTTTCATCAATTACAACGACCAACAATTCCATTTACGAACTCGCTTCATTCTATTCATCTGAACCATCGATAGCAACACCTGTTCTTCATCTCTGAGGCATCAACACCATCTCTTATTTCTTCCAATTCATCCTCTCTACTTCTTCTCTGTCACAGACGTGACATCAAACCACACCCATTTTCTTCCTTTGTCGAATTGTACCTCTTGAATCGATCGATTCCAGCAAATCCCATCACCGATTCACACCCATCACTCTCTGCATCTCTCGGTTGAACATCGACCACCATTTTTTAGTGTTCTTCTTGATAGGTGTAGAATACACCGTATTTACTATATAGAGTTTATGCTTTCTTTGCTATTTTTCTTGTGAATTATGTACTTTACGCGTGCTTTTGAGTTTTATAGGTGCAATGGAGTCACCGAGAACAAAAGGAGAAGAAATCATTCATTTAGGCGGAAAAGAGCAAAAAGGCGAAGCTATCGGCGAAAGAACGAGGCCATTCCGGGTCCGTATGAGAAGGTTATAAGCAAATAGTTGTCGGTTCCCTGAAACCGACAAGCTAACTCTAAACTGGGTGGCCCATATCCATTATCTGGGTGCCTAAATATGGCCGTACAGCAGCCTTATCAGCTTGGTTTTGTGAAGAAACTCGTTTTCTTCCCCAAATTTCATTTTGCATCTGAGAAAGAAATTGGCACAGCGGCCATGGATTCAAGTTACAGAGAACAAGGAGAAGTTTTGGCTGATATGAATCGGGAAGATGAAGTCTATGCGGTGGCGCCATTGATATTCAGGGAGAGATTCCGAGAGGAAATGGATTCAACAGGCTGCTGCTGTTGGAGATCGAGAGCATAAGGAAATGTAGATCAAGAAGGGGTGAATCAGAGAGAGGAGGCGACACCTGAGTGAGAAACCGATGAATTTGGTGTATTGTATTGTGAAGCCGCTGCTGCCAAGGTCGAATTGGGGGTGAAGAGATAAGTGAAATGAAACTAGGGTTTGTATAGGAAGAGAATATGGTGGTTGCTCTTGAATCTGAGGTTGAATTGAAATGGAGACGAGTCTGGTGAATGGAGCTACTGTCGAGTGGAATTGCAAGAAGCTGCAAGTTAGTTGAATGGGTCAGTGGAAATGGTGTTGTTATTGTTGAGCAGTGAAGAAGAACCTGGTGCAATTGGGAGCTAGGGTTTCAATAATTGAAAGAATGAAGTTGTTTCTGTCACAGTTGAAGCTGGAATGGGAATGAGCTATGAGAAGAAGAAATCATTACCATGGATTCACCATTAGTTGGAAGTGGAGCTGCTGCTAGGATTGAGACTCTCAGGGAAAACTGGAAGACGAAGATGGAGTTGGTGCTTTTGCCCCATGGTGCTGTTGCTTAAGAGCCAAGACTGATGCAGCTTAGGATTGCAGTTAAAAGGGCAAGGAAGTTGAGACTGGTAATGGGGTTAGCTATTTTTAATTACAGGTGGCTGGTCATGAGGCCAACTGCAGGTGGTGGATCCTGAGCAGGTACCATTGCAGTCAAGCCATGAAATTGCGGAGATGACTTGAGATGCTTGTGAACTAGATGGATATCATGGAGCCGAGGCAAATGGGCTTTAGGCAAAGGTGCCTGTGATGTTCTCAGCTGATGGTGGATATTACAGCTGTGGCAGAGCAGGTCAGGCAGAGCTGATGTTGTTGGAGCTGGCAGGAAATGGGAGTGGCAGGATTGAATGCAATGGAGTGTGAATTGATGCAGCTGGATAGCAGAATTGCAGTTGGTTATATTGCAGAGAAGCTGGCCATGGATGAATTCAGTGCAGCTGGTGGATTTGATTTGCAGTGCTGGCTGTGATTTGCACTGGATGGGAGCTGCAGCTGGAGAAGTGAAGCTGCTGCTATATGGAGGTCCTGATGCTGTTGGAGCTGCTCATGAGTTCGAAAGACAGGACTGTTGGATGCGCAACGAGCTGGGAATGACAGTGGGTTGCTGAGACTGTGGAGAATGCACGAAAAGAACAGAGTCGAGCTTGAGCACTGAGAGGTAGAGCTGTACACTGGATGCTGAGATTACAAGGGGAGTGATAGCTTGAGCTCTGGAGCTGTTCAATTGCAGCAGAGAGTGATTTGGTTCCGGCCTGAGCTTGTGTATGTGACAGCTAGAGCTTCAGTAAAGGCTGGGATGGTGCTGGTCTGTCTTTATATCTGCAGGTGAATTGCAGGAATTGTAGAAGGAATTCAGGGATGCTTACAGTGTGACTGGTGGAGTTTGCAGATGTTATGACCTGAGATGCAAATGATGTCGATAATGTGCAGCTGAGGATACGGTAGCTGGGAAGGTTTGTAGAGAATGGCATGAAGCTACAGGTGCTGTAAAGATGGCGGAATTGATATGAACTGAGCTGTGTGCAACCAAGTGCAAGCACAGAATGCAGTGATGATGGTCATGGAGAAGACGGAGCTGTAGTCGAGATGGCTGAGCTATGAGAAGAATTTGAGGCAATGATGAGGCCTGTGTTGGTTGGCTTGACATGGTTGAAAAGGGGCCAAGTCATAGTGGTGAGATGAATTGGTGGTGATACTGTGAAGTTGCAGGTGCAAGTACAGTCAGGTAGAGGAAATGGACGACTGAAATGTACATTATAGGGATTTGATGGTGTTGGCTTGGAGTAAGAACAGAATGAATGAATGATTGCAAGGCCATTATGGCTGGGTAGGAGTTAGGTTACAGCACAAGGATTGTGCATCAGAGTTTGGCATTATGCAATGGCCTGGCCAATTTAACCTGTGTCCGACTCGCCCGACTCGGACCCGACTCACCCGACCGGTTCCGGCGACTCTCCCTGAATCGGTTTGACTCGGTCTGACCGAGTTGACCCGCTGAGTTGGACCGTTGACTCACTGAACCGTTGACCGGGCCGGTCACCTGAGACACTTTCCGGCAACTATTCCGGCCGAATTCCGGCCACAATCCCAGTTTTCCGGCGAGCAAAAATTCCAGAATTTTCTATGGACTTCTCTCATGGGTGTGAAGACTTGGACTAGGAATTGGATGGAGAATTTGGCTCAAATTTGGAAAGAGAAGATGAAGAGTTGAGAAAGACTTGAATTTGGAAGTTGAATTGCTAAAGGAAAAGGATTCTAATCCTTGGAAGATTTGGAGAATATTGAAGCCTATAAATAGAGAAGTTTTCTACATCTTTTACACACCTCTCTACACACACAACACTTGTGTTTTTGATAGCTTTTGAAAATTCTTCTTTTTAATTATTTGTGTGAACTCTTGAAAATTCTCCTTTTAATTATTATTTGTGTGAATTTCAAAAACATGAGTAGCTAATTTTATTAATGATTGAGGATGAATTCCTAGTTCTTAATACATGATTTGAGTTTTGTTTCAATTCTATCTTGAGGTTTTTCACATGATTATCGATTGTTTTTACTAATAGGAATGTTTATTCATTCATGATTGATTGATAGATTGTTTGGAGTGCACGCTAAATTAATTTGTTAATTGATCTATATCTAGTATAAGTTAGGGAATACGTAATCGTTCTCAACACTTTACACAAGTAGAAAACACAAGACCTTGCGGAGGGATTCCGTGGAGCAATTGTGTGTAGAAACAACGCTAGAAAGTGAACCAAGCGAACCGAGTTTAACTACTAGTACTAAACCTAAATTCATAAATCTTAATGCATTCAAAGGAATTACATCTTGTAAGCGAACCTCGTGGTGGTTCTTTTGAATAGAATCTGATAACTAAGCGGACCATTACTCAGTGAAATTAGGGATTTTGGGGCTAGCTAAGCGGACCTGCTATCCTACGGTTGGTGATAATCTGTGACTAATAACAAGTAGAAAAGAACATAACTTTAATCATTGTTTTGCAACAAAGAAGGATTCCTTGATCTTGTCTCTCATATTGCTTTCAACTTTATCTTTTAATTGCTTTGTTTATTTTCTTTTGCTTTTTACACCCCCCTTTCGTGACAATTTTTACAACTAGAATCTCTTGCTCCTCGTGGGAACGAACTTGACTTCCATTATATTATTTTTAATTGAGTGGAAATATTGATTAATTTGATTGCACCTACGACACGCATCACTTCTCAATCTGGGACTCACAGTGCAGACGCCTCTCTTTCTTAACTCCAATTTCTCGATCTTTTCCTCTTGATTTTAACAAAGAACCATGGCCGTGTTTCTCAAGCATCGGGGTCTTCTCAATTTCAGGTGTAGAATGATTGAGAGTAAAGATAACTCTCGATTTAGGGTTAGGGTCTAGTAGGAGATGGCTAACGACACCCCAATGGATAAGCTAGGGGATGCCCCAATGATAAGTACACCCACTGATAACTGATAAGGTATATCCTAAATGGTAACCCCTTAACCATAGTTGGCCTGTCTAAAGTGCTCTTCAAAAGAGTTGCCCCTTAACCTGGACTGGGCTCCAAATAGTGTTCGCCCGTAAAATGACCTTTTTGCCCTTTTTGGCTCAAATTGGGTGATTTCTTCTTCTTTTCCTCCATGCGACTCCAAAGTAGCTATAAAACTCAAAACAAGCGTAAAATACATAATTTACAAGAAAAATAACAAAGAAAGCATAAACAATAGATAGTAAATAGGATGTATTCTACACCCTATCAAATTCCCCCACACTTAGACTTTGCTAGTCCTCGAGCAAATCAAACTAAAAACTCACAACTTCAAAGCGTTCAAGCGTCACAAGCATCCAAAGAGTTATGAGGACATAGAGTTTCTGCATGCTAGTAATAAGAAGTTAGAAATACTAAAGAACATATTCTCATTCTTAAATGTTGAGTGAGAAATAACCACACCATAATGAGAGAACGCGTGTTTGAGAAACGATCAATAAGCATTTCGCCTCGACTTCTGCCTCACCAAAAAGGATTTTATGATAATTGCACTCAAAAAGACGGCTTTTTTATGGTTCTCACATGTGTGCAGGTAGGAATGAAGAAAGAATTCCTGCGACACGTTGAATGGTGGGAAGGATAACTTCCGAAATATTTTTTTAAAAACCCACATCTTTTAATATTTTGAAAAACCATTTTTCTGACGATCTCTAAGAAAGGAAATCAATCATTATTATTGAGGATGAGATTACTTACTCACCTTCACATCCGATCGCCAATTATGATAACACCACTCTCACGGCATCCAATAGAAACGTCCTCCGCTCCTCGTCTTTAACTTCTTGGTCTTCGGTTTCAACTATTGGTGATAAACCCTCGAATTTCATAAATCCTTGACAATTTTGTAACTCTTTTACCTTAATAATCCTTGTCGCTTGAAACTTCCTTATATATTTTCCTTCCCCACGGCTTATTAACAAAACAAATATTTCTCTTGTCTTCTTTTTTTTTTTTTATTTTTTTTTTTTTTTTTTTTTTTTTTTTTTTTTTTTTTTTTTTTGAAAACAAAACAAGAGAAATTAAATACAAAATAAACCATGGCCGTGGAAGAAGTTTTTTACCGCTTGATTCTTCACAACTTGTATCGTCTTGAAATCATAAACTTCAAAAATTCTCACCTTTTGATTTTCTTTGCTTTCATGAATAAGTCTTCATACTTGGATATAGAATTACCTCATTGTATTGTAAGTCCTCAACATATATGTAAAATCCGCTCTTTGTATGTTGCTTTACTTGTATTTGAAATTTGCTCTTTTTCTCGTTCCGTTGCTTGTAAACCTTAAACTTTTTCCAACTTTCCTTGTAGATTTTGATGTCGCTCCTTGTTGATGATGAATGTGTTTCTATGGATCCGTTGTTGTCGAGAGAGAGAATGGTGCTAACTGCAAATCGAACTACAAGAAGGAAGCTTTCATCTATAGACGTCACCCTTATGATTGACAAAATTAGCACTCAAGAGATCAAAGAGTAGTGCTTCTATTGGTGGGAGGTTGGGTAGCTCACCATTCTACCCGAATTTACGTACGGTGACACACACTCAAAAGAAGCTCTTTAGTAGATGGAAAATTTCTGGTCGGTGCCTCACATGATATGAATACGGGTAGTCTCCACTAATGATTGATCAAAGAACTCTAATAATGCATTTCTCCCCGCACCAAATTCGCATCACCAAAGATGATTAAATCCATTATTTAACACTCTAACAAACAAGAAATCCGAATGTAGTTCTCTAACATTTCCAAGTTCAATTATGTCGGTCAAAATCTCTATGTAAACATACCTAGAAGTATGCTAGTGACTCTAAAATCTTTAAAAGTTGAAAGTTTTAAGTAAAACTTTTTTTTTTTTTTTAAATTTTTTTTTAAATTTTTTTGTAATTTTTTTTTTTTTTTTTTTTTAAATACATGCTTAACCACTCCCCCACACTTAAACCTTACATTGTCCTCAATGTAATTGAATCCTCCTAGTAAAGTTAAGGTGGGAAATTTTAACATGATAAGAAACAAGAAAAACAAATAACAAAAATAAAAAGCAAAAGGATAAGAAATACAAAACCTATGGGTTGCCTCCCATTAAGCGCTTGTTTTAAAGTCGACGGCCCGACTTAGCTCTTGCAAGATTCATTCCCCATATATTAACAATCTGAAAATTTGAGGATCCACCCATAATACCTGTTTTGAAAACAATAACTCCATACAAATATTAGCACAAGAAAATAATAGTGAAATTATCGCCGATAGCAATTACCCCACACTTATTCTCGTCCACACTCGGAAGTGTATAAAGAACATAGAATTTGGGAATTTCCATGTGTTCCTCTTGGAAAACCTGCATAGTGTTAGCATCAAGTGTTTCCAATGGTGGATATTTAGAAACAAAATCATCCAAAAATACTTTCGAAGCACATACATTCAAACCAATAAGAGGTAAAGGAGAAGAATCAATATGCAAAGGGTTAGACAAACCTTGCACAATCTCTTGTATTATAGAATCCTCTTCATCCTTAAAAATTCAAGTGAATTACTTACCTCTTGTATATCGTGGTCCTCTATTAAACCTTGCAACCATTCTTCGTCGTTTTCTACCTTAACCAAAGTCTTGGCATCATTAAAATCATTCGCAAGTTCAATTGGGTCTTCCACAAAATCAATCAATTCGGTTTCATTAACGAGCATCATCTCTTCAACATTCTCATCATCGGAATCGGGCCATTCTTCTCTCATATAATCTTCCTCGGTATAAATTGTAAGATCTTCTTGTGAGGGTGTTACTTCGTTTATAACAATAGGTAAGTCACACCCAATCTCCTCCTTTTGAATAGGTGAAGGATCTTTATTAAGATCCGGAGTTGGAATAACTTCCTCATTGTTGCAACGTTCATACACTTCCGCAGACTCATATCTTTCCCTAAGAAATTTTTTCCAAGCAATAAATGCATCTTCCTCAAGCTCTTCCTTTTGAATAGGTGATTGATCATTATTAAGATCAAGGCTCGAGTAAGCTACACTAGCGTCTTCAAAAGTCTCCAAAGGTTGATTAATTTGTTCATATAATTTCTCCGAATTCCTTTGAATTTCTCGATGTGATTCTTGCAACTTTTGTTGAAGATCCTCAATCATGGCAGACATCTTATCTGCAAAACTAAAGAATTTCTGATCATAAACAAAACTATCCTCCCATCCTTGTGATTGTCCACTTACATACCCGTCATAAGGTTGTTGATATGTATGAGAATATCCATAAGGTTCTGTAGGAATTTGATCATAGCCAAAAGATTGGTTTTGATTGTATCCTAAGGATGGTTGGAAGTTGTCATAATGTTGAGGTTGAAAACCGTATTGATTGTTGTAATATGCTTGCTCTCGTCCACCATACATGGAAAACTGGCACCTGAAATAAGATTCAAAAACCAAGTTAGATACGGAATAGAATCCAACAAAGCAAGAATAAAGCAAAAAGAAAAATAAAAAAAACTAAAATCATCCGTTGCTCCCCCAAGAATGGGCGCCAAAATTTGATGCGTGTCGTAGGTGCAATCAAATTAATCAATATTTCCACTCAATTAAAAATAATATAATGGAAGTCAAGTTCGTTCCCACGAGGAGCAAGAGATTCTAGTTGTAAAAATTGTCACGAAAGGGGGGTGTAAAAAGCAAAAGAAAATAAACAAAGCAATTAAAAGATAAAGTTGAAAGCAATAAGAGAGATAAGATCAAGGAATCCTTCTTCGTTGCAAAACAATGAATCAAGTTATGTTCTTTTCTACTTGTTATTAGTCACAGATTACCACCAACCGTAGGATAGCAGGTCCGCTTAGCTAGCCCCAAAATCCCTAATTTCACCGAGTAACAGTCCGCTTAGTTATCGATTCTATTCAAAAGAACCACCCCGAGGTTCGCTTACAAGATGTAATTCCCGAATGCATTAAGATTTATGAATTTAGGTTTAGTACTAGTAGTTAAACTCGGTTCGCTTGGTTCACTTTCTAGCGTTGTTTCTACACACAATTGCTCCACGGAATCCCTCCGCAAGGTCTCGTGTTTGCTACTTATGTAAAGAGTCAAGAAACGATTACTTATCCCCTAACTTTCACTAGCATTAGATTAAATCGACAAATCAATTTAGTTGGCCACCCAAACAATCTATCAATCAATCATGAATGTCTTTAAGATCATTCCTATTAGTAAAAACAAACGATAATCATGTGAAAAACTTCAAGATAGAATTGAAAACAAAAACTCAAAACATAAATTAAGAACTAGGAATTCATCCTCAATCAATAATTAGCTACTCATGCTAAAGAGTTCACACAAAGAATAAGAAAAGAAAAGAATTGTGTGTGTAGAGATGTGTGTAAAAGATGTAGAAAACTTCTCTATTTATAGGCTTCAATATTCTCCAAATCTTCCAAGGAATAGAATCCTTTTCCTTTAGCAATTCAATTTCCAAATTCAAGTCTTTCTCTTCTTCCATCTTCTCTTTCCAAGTTTGAGCCCAATTCTCCATCCAATTCCTAGTCCAAGTCTTTACACCCATGAGAGAAGTCCATAGAAAATTCTGGAATTTTGGCTCACGAAAATCGGTATTGTGGCCGGAATTTGACCGGAATAGTCGCCGCCGCCACCCGAAAATTATCATGTCGAGGGAATATGCGACGGAATATTCCGTCAGTCCACCGTTAGGACTAACGGTCAAACTGGTCAAACCGTCAGTCAATTGTCAAAGGGGAAGAATGAGTTAGTCACCGAGTCAGAATCTTACTCGGTCTGTAATTCATCTGAATGATCTGATTACCGAGTTGGTTTCCTGAGTCACTGAGCTGACTCATGTGAATGGAATGCCAGCCGAGTTCTGGCTGTTTCTCGGTCAATTCCAGGCCAAATTACGGCCGATCTAATGTC
This sequence comes from Papaver armeniacum, assembly GCA_023531295.1. NCBI lineage: Eukaryota > Viridiplantae > Streptophyta > Magnoliopsida > Ranunculales > Papaveraceae > Papaver > Papaver armeniacum. The sequence continues at coordinate 56,735 of JAJJWW010015516.1, read as the reverse complement.
TTCATCCCTGAAACAATTCCTAACATTCATCTAAACATTTCATTCCCAGCTATGTCTTGTCTGCAGCACCACCTGAAAAATACACCACCTGCATCTGCATTACTGCAACTCCAATCCCAGCTGCTCAATCATCTCCATTTCCCTGAATCGATTGCAACAAAGAAGATCGATTTACTTCCTATCAATCCAAGACTCCACCATTTCTTCAATCATAATTGCCCACCAACAACGCCGTGGTCTTCTTGTTCTCGCACCATCACCGATCTCACTTCGCTTAATCAAGCAACATCATCTGCTTCATCAATTACAACGACCAACAATTCCATTTACGAACTCGCTTCATTCTATTCATCTCGAACCATCGATAGCAACACCTGTTCTTCATCTCTGAGACATCAACACCATCTCTGATTTCTTCCAATTCATCCTCTCTACTTCTTCTCTGTCACAGACGTGACATCAAACCACACCCATTTTCTTCCTCTGTCGAATTGTACTTCTTGAATCGATCGATTCCAGCAAATCCCATCACCGATTCACACCCATCACTCTCTGCATCTCTCGGTTGAACATCGACCACCATTTTTGAGTGTTCTTCTCAATCTTGGACTCACAGTGCAGACGCCTCTCTTTCTTAACTCCAATTTCTCGATCTTTTCCTCTTGATTTTAACAGCAGCCATGGATGTGTTTCTCAAGCATCAGGGTCTTCTCAATTTCAGGTGTAGAATGATTGAGAGTAAAGATAACTCTCGATTTAGGGTTAGGGTCTAGTAGGAGATGGCTAACGACACCCCAATGGATAAGCTAGGGGATGCCCCAATGATAAGTACACCCACTGATAACTGATAAGGGATATCCTAAATGGTAACCCCTTAACCATAGCTGGCCTGTCTAAAGTGCTCTTCAAAAGAGTTGCCCCTTAACCTGGACTGGGCTCCAAATAGTGTTCGCCCGTAAATGACCTTTTTGCCCTTTTGGCTCAAATTGGGTGATTTCTTCTTCTTTTCCTCCGTGCGACTCCAAAGTAGCTATAAAACTCAAAACAAGCGTAAAATACATAATTTACAAGAAAAATAACAAAGAAAGCATAAACAATAGATAGTAAATAGGATGTATTCTACACCCTATCAAAAAGGTATTTCAAAGCAGCATGATCAGTATAGATTACGATCTTAGAACCTAATAGGTAGGATCTAAACTTATCCAAGGCAAACACGATGGCTAACAGTTCCTTCTCGGTAGTTGTATAGTTCATTTGGGAATCATTCGAGTTTTGCTAGCATAGTAAATCACATGAAGTAATTTGTTTTCTCGTTGACCTAGCACAACACCTATAGCATAATCAAGCATCGCACATAATTTCAAAGGGTAGGTTCCAGTTAGGTGCCCGGACTATCTAGGCAGTAGTGAGTAAATTCTTAAGCTTCTCAAAAGCCTCTAAACAAGCATCATCAAAGACAAACTTAACATCTTTTGCAAGTAAATTGCAAAGAGGTCTAGAAATCAAGCTAAAATCCTTAATGAATCGACGGTAAAAACCTCGCATGCCCTAGGAATGACCTAATATCTTTTACGGTTTTTGGGACTCAGAAAGTCTTAATAAGGTCAACTTTGGCTTTATCTACCTCTATACCCTTAGAAGAAACGATGTGCCCTAACACAATTCCCGATTTAACCATGAAATGGCATTTTTCCCAATTAAGCACTAAATTCTTTTCCTTACACCTAGTCAACACTAATGTCAAATGATGCAAGCACTCATCAAAAGATGAACCAAACACCGAAAAATCATCCATAAAGACCTCTAGAAACCGTTCTACCATATCGAAAATATGCTCATCATACAACGCCGAAAAGTCGCGGGGCATTACATAGCCCAAAAGGCATGCGTTTATACGCAAAGGTACCAAAGGGACAGGTAAAAGTGGTTTTCTCTTGGTCTTCCTCGGGGCAATAACGATCCGATTATAACCGGAGTAGCCATCTAAGAAGCAATAATGACTATGTCCAAATAATCTCTCTAGCATTTGGTCGATAAAAGGAAGGGGAAAGTGATCCTTCCTTGTGACCTTGTTCAATTTCCTATAGTCTATACTGAGACACGCCATCCCGTGGTCACTCGGGTTGGGATTAACTCATTATTATCATTCGGACTACAAAGTGATACCCGATTTCTTGGGGACAACCTGAACGGGGCTGACCCACTTACTGTCTGAAATTGGGTAGATAATACCCGCATCTAACAACTTAAGCACCTCTTTAGAACTACCTCTTTCATGTTAGGGTTCGCCGACGTTGCATCTCCCTAGAAGGTTTGGAGTCTTCTTCTAAATGAATCGATGCATACACACAAAGAGGACTTATACCCTTAATGTCCTGCTATAGTCCACCCTAAAGCTTCCTTATTGTCTTGAAGTACTTTTACTAGCCTACTTTCCGATCACTATCCAAATCGGAAGCTACAATCACAAAAGTCTCGATGGGCCTAAAAACACATACTTTAGAGTGTCGGGTAGTGGTTTCAGGTCCAACTTAGGAGGCTCTTCTAAAGAAGGAATTAAGGTATTCTCAGAAACTGGTAATGGTTCGAACCTAGCTTTCCATCTATCAGTATCTAACACAGGGGTAGAATCTAATAGAGCATTCACTCGTTCAATAGTGCTATCGTCGTCAAAATCTAAACCAAAATGGGATAGACAACTTTCTAATGGGTCCTCAGACAAGATGTTTGGTAATGACTCCTGAACTAAGGCTTCTATCATGTTCACCTCTTCAACACATGTGTCATATAGCTCATAGGGTAGCTTACTGACATTAAAAATGTTCATCTCCATAGTCATATTACCAAAAGATAAATTCATCACACCATTTCGACAGTTAATGATCGCATTAGACGTAGCTAAAAATGGGCGACCTAAAATCACAGTGTATCTGGTTCTCTGGGTCGGGGACAAAGTTGGGTATCTAGGACCACGAAATCCACCGGATAAATAAACTTGTCGACCTCAATAAGAACATCCTCAATAACACCTCGAGGAATTTTAATGCACCTATCACCTAACCGCAATGTCATCTGAGTAGGTTTCATTTCACCAAGTCCTATCTCGTAAGTACACATGGTACGGCAAGAAGTTCACACCGGCTCCTAAGTCAAGTAAAGCTTTTTCTACCCGGTGTTTACCTATTGTACAAGCAATGGTGGGGGAACCTGGGTCTTTGTACTTTGGAGTTGTGGTGTTCAATGATTGAACTTACATGACTAGCTAAAAAGGCTTTCTTATGGACGCTAAGTTTTCGCTTTCGCGTACACATATCCTTAAGGAACTTGGCATAAGCAGAATTTGCCTAATTGCATCTAATAAAGGAAGGTTTATGGTAACTTGCAAAAAAACCTCCAATATGTCATTAAAGTTCGATTCCTTCTTTGTTGGTACTAATAGTTGGGGAAACGGGGCTCTAGGCACGTAATCGGACCTCTCAGAACAACGAGATTGACATCATCGAAACTTTATCGGTCCCCTCGGCTAGTGGTGGTCCCGAGGGGTGAGATCCCGAGGGGTGAACTACAAGTATGTTCACTATCGGGCATGGTTACCTCGATTGTCTACTACTCTACCACTCCTAAGGGTTCTAATAGCATTCAACCGATTCGATGTTTTTGCACCTAATTCATGAACTCCTCTAAGATTGGGATTAGTCTGACTAGGGAACCTTCCGTTATCTCTCTCACTTAAGGTCTTAGCTATTTGGCCCACCTGAAGTTCTAACTTAGCAAGGCTCTGAGCATTAGTTTGAAAGTTTTGCTTGGTTTCCTGTTGTAAACTAATTTGGTTTTGTGCTAACATATCCTGAGTTTTTGCTAACATCTTAATAGAGTCCTCTAAGCTAGTCGTTTTATTTTCTGGGCCTGAAGAATTCTTAGTGTAACCAAAACCTGGGGGAGCATTAGAAATACTAAACTGACCTTGACTCTGGCCCTTAGACCACGAAAAGTTCGGATGGTTTCTCCAACCAGGATTATAGGTTTCTGAATATGGGTCAAACTTTTGACGGTGGTCAAATCTAGTGTTATTATAGAGAGCATTGGCTTGCTCTTCATTATTCTGGCCTTCCCAAAAAGGCTCCAATCAACCACTAGTGTGACCCACTTCTAAAGCTTCTAACCTTTTCGCTATAGCAGCAATTTTGGCATCTGATTCATATCCTCCTTATACCCTATTAACGTTTCCTCTGCCTAGAAGAATTGTTTTATGGGGTTCCTTATTATTTTCCCATTGTTGGGTCTTTTGGGCGATTTCATGCAAATATGTCATCGCCTCATCAATTGTTTGGTTTTCAAACCCACCTGTACACATAGATTCTACTGTGGTTGTAGTGGAATAATCTAAACCCTCATAAAGGATCTGAACTAACCTAACCTTTTCGAGACCATGATGAGGACATTGGGCTAATAAATCATTGAACCTTTCCAAATACCTATACAAAGATTCTCCCTCCCCGTTGAGAAAACGTGCGATTTGCGTCCTAATAGACGATGTTTTGTGCCTAGGGAAAAACTTGTTCAAAAAGGCGACGTAAGTTGTTCATATGTTTCTATTGAACCAGAAGCCAAACTATATAGCCACGATTTGGCTTTATCTTTCAAGGAAAAAGGGAATAACCTGAGTTTCAAAGCATCATCATCAAGGTTTCTAATTTTCAAGGTACTACAAATTTCCTCAAAGTCCCTAACATGAAAATAGGGGTTTTCATTTTCTTTCCCTAAGAAGATTGGGAGCAGCTGTAAGGTCCCAGGTTTAAGTTCATAAGTTGCTTCCGTTTCAGCTAACTCCGATACACGAGGGACGAGTAGCCCTAGTCGGGTTCAACAAGGCTTTCAAAGTTGCCATTTCTGGCACTATCGGAATATTAGGGATTGTCTCCCCAGACGGACGTTCAAAAACGGACTCTTCAAAAAATTGGACTTTCTAAATTGAGGTAATCGAGACGCTTAGAACTACTAGGTTTCTCTTTAACAAATCTACCTAGGGCGTCTCTTTTACGTTCATGCATACAAAAGAATTAGGAAGGGGATTCTATGCAATCACAAATCAAGGCCGACTCAACCAAATCAAACCTATTGATTTCTAGCAAACAAAAAGCATGATGGCTCCACTTAGATTGTTTCTAGACCAGCTTCTAATCCTTCAAAAGGGAATTCGTTACAATTTAAGCAAACCCCTCTGGAATCAATCCGAGTCAAAGTAAGTTAAATAGAGGCGAGGGAAGCTCGGTGGAGCTTTGATACCCAAGGCATCACCGGAATTACAATACGGCGCAGTCACGCATTCAACTCACAGAAACCTTCATGAACTTCGAAGTGTGCTTAAAAGAGTAACCAATATTTTTCGAATGACTTTCCTATTAAGCTCGTTACCCTATCGGTCTTGTTCTAGTCAAAATTTTAAGGCTTAGGTTCGCGTAGGTTACGTGTTCCTAAGGCGGGCAAGAAGAGAATGGTGATGAAATCCGAACCCTTATCTTGTATGGCCAGGCCTTGCCCTTTACTAGAAAAATAAATGTCCGTATTCAGTCCTCAACATATAATCATACAAAGGAGTCCAAGTAACTCGCCGACAGGGATTCGCGAGTGTTCAGAATCTTACCTCCCGTTCCAGACGGGGATGAATCGGTTGTAGTCGACTCGGGCCACTGACTCCTATGTCAGTGTACGAACCCAAGGTGCAGAGACAATATCGTAATTGTCCTCCTTCTCTGCAAACAGTTTATATTTAAAGTACCCTTCCGTAGGGTAAAAATAATAATAGTGTCCAAAGTCCAAAAGTCCAAAGTCCAAAAAGAAAAGAAAAAAAAAATTACAAAAATAATAAACCCTAATACAAATTTTTTTTTTTCCAAAAATAAACAAACCCTAAAAACAAAATATCTAAAATAAAATCGTCTTCTTTCTGTTCTTTTCGCTTTAATCTTTCGCTCCAAGTCTTTACGAAATCACCAGACTCCTTGGCTCAATTTTCTTTATGATCCAGAACCTGTAGACAAAAGATAAATACCCAAAAACGTAAAAAAGAACAAAAATAATAATAAAATAAAAACTAAAAAAATAAAAATAAAAACAAATCTAAAACCCTAAAAACAAGTCCGCGTCGGCGGCGCCAAAAATTGGTGTTATTTTTAAAAGTTGTTGTAGAAAAGTGGTAAGAAAGATGTCGTTCTCTCGAACTTGTGAAGGATTTTTTAGACTTAAAATCAAAACAAAAATAGAAAACTCACTAAAAATTATAGTAAACTCAGACAAAGATGTTATCAATATTAAAACAACACTGAGGCCAAGATTCCACTATTTTCCAAGTTCAAAGTGATTTAATCCAATATTTATATTCATGCAATTTTCTCGTTCAATTTTATTCTAAACTATTGCGACAAGTAGATTCTCAAAATAACAAGTGTAAATCCGAAGCATAGAACATCAAAAACCTAAGTCTAAGCATGCTCTATCAAAAGAAATCACAATTGCTTAACAAAAATCATTCAAACAATTTTCAATCAAGGCAAATAATCATATAATAATTGCAAATAAATAAATAAAATAGAATATACCACTTTTTGTTGGAAAAATAGCTTCCTCTATCGCCTCAGCAATGGGGTTTAGCTCCTCATATTAACCATGATCTCAAAATATTATTTTATGGTTCAAAAGTTGATTAAAAGGATGAGAAACAATAAAATGATCGCTTGCAACGCTGTAATGGCGTTACAAAGAAGCTGTTACAAGGGACTGTTACAGAAACTGTCTTATGCACTGTTGAATTGTCGCTGAATCTAAGACTCCAAAAAAACGACTGTTCTCGATGGCCTTTGTTCTTCGTGTTCTTGGTTATGCACCAAAGAGAAATAATTTCCCGCAACTCGATCTGTTCTCGGCTCTGGGTGTTCTAAAGTTATCTCAAAATCGCTCCAATGACTTCGTAACCCCTCTATGACTTATCCCAACTCCTTTTATATCCCACAGGTCGATTGAAACCCTAAGAATATCTCCGATATTGTTTCTTCTCCTCACGGCCAAGTCACGGCTTTTTTTCTATCTCTTCTCTCCTGTACGCGTCATCTGGGTTGATCTGACGTACCAGAATCTCTCAAGGATATTGTAGAATCGAGCAGCAACCATTCTTCCCTTATCTGTACGTAAATACCGTGTTTAGAACCAAGAAAATTCCGATAATAGTTCCCTTGTTTTATCCGCACTGTGACTTCCTCTTCCCGCTTATCCAGCCCAACTCGCCGATCCAATCACACATACCATCCCCGTTAGGCTATATCGAGTCCACCCCAACAAGTTCGGCAATTGAATCGCTCTAAAACTCGCCGAGAAATCCCACACAAAATCCGCTTGCTGCTTTGCCATTTTTTCCCGCCAATTTTGATTTGTTGAATGTTGAAGATGAGGCGCCCCCTATCCAGAGTAGGGGTGCCTTTAGCAGCTGCCTTGGGGTGTCCTGAGGGTGCCCCTTAGTAATTTGGGTACCCCTTATCCGTAGTGAGGGTCCGAATAGTAGATGTCCTCCGGGCGCAACTTTTCGAGCCGATTTTTCCAAAAATGTTTATTGGCCAAAAATACCTACACACGCATAAAACACCATAATAAGTACAAAAATGAGCACTATCAATATAAAGAATCGAGACCAAATAGACACAAAAATGTGTCTATCATGTTTCTGCCGGAGGGGAAAGTATTTTACATACTGTAAACAGTCTTCTTGAACTGAAAGGTCACTCAGATAAGATGTCAATGCTGCTTATTGACTTTTCAAACGGGTTCAACATGGTGAGCAGGTCTCAGCTCATCAAGGAGGTTCGCCATCATTGTCCAGGTATTTCTCGCTGGGTAGAATTTTGTTACATGCGGCCTGCTAAACTTTACTACGACCAATATATTTTGTCGTCTGCTCTTGGAGTTCAACAGGGTGACCCTCTCGGTCCCTTATTGTTTGCTTTGACTCTTCACCCTCTAGTGAAGAATATTGCTTCCAGCTGTAAACTCGATTTGCACGCCTGGTACCTTGATGATGGTACAATTATTGGAGATACACTTAAAGTGGCTAAGGCTCTGCGCATTATTGAAACTGAAGGTCCAGGTAGAGGTTTACATCTCAATGTAAAGAAAACGGAAGTCTTTTGGCCTTCCGCTGATCCCAGAAGTATTGATGATGGTGTTTTCCCGCCTGACATTGGTAGACCGTCTAATGTTGTTAAACTTTTGGGTGGTCCTGTGAGTTTGGATTTGAACTTTATTAGTGATATACTGCTGAGTCGAGTGAACAAGACTGTTCAACTTATGACCGCCATCAAGAAACTCAAGGACCCTCAAAGCGAGATGCTATTACTTCGCAATTGTACGGGTGTTTCTAGATTATATTTTGCATTGCGTACTACCAACCCTGCTGCCCTTCAGCAAGCTACTGAGATCTTTGACGATCATTTGCTCAAGTACTTGAGGCTCCTTATCACCGGTGATGGCCCAGGATTCGGGCCTTTACAGCAGAGATTAGCTACCTTGCCCATCAAAGATGGTGGCTTTGGCATTTACACCATGGCAGACACTCAAGCCTACTGTTACATTGCATCTCAGTGTCAGACGGCTTCTGTGCAAAAGGCGATCCTTGGTAACCTCTTCCCAACAAACAAAGGTCACGCTTATCAGTTGGCTCTACGGAATTTTATTTAGGTATGTGGATTACCTTCTGCTTATTGTGTTGACGATACTGCCCCCCCCCCCCCTCTATGCATTCCTTGGCAGTTACATACTTTGATGCAATTAAGAAGAAGATCCCAGGCCAGTTTTCTATGTCTGCTAGAGATTCCATTTTATAGAAGTGTAACCAAGTTAAGCATGCTCAAGATTATTTATTAGCAATTCCTATTAGTGGGCTTAATCAATGCCTCAGGCCGAGACAGTTCAGAGCTGTCCTTTGTTACCGATTAGGTATCCCTTTGTTTGTTGAGAATGGTTCATGCTCTAGCTGTAGCAAGCCTATGGATATCTATGGAGATCATGCACTTCACTGTGCTAAGGATGTTGGGTATAAGTTTCGACATGACTTTGTACGTGATATAGTTGCTGACATTTGTTACAAAGCTAGTGTACCTGCGCGCAAGGAAGTTTCTCTTGGGCTTCTGACAGATGATGACAAAGATCTAAGGCCGGCTGATATCCTCGTCCTTAACTGGGAAAATGGTAAGGATGTCTGCATGGATGTTACAGGGGTTTCTCCTTTCACATGTGATGGCATTCGCTCTTTTGTTCCAGGCAAAGCCATTTCCAATGTTGTTGCTCGAAAACGCACTAAATACTTAGATAAGTGTGTTTCACTCGGATATGGCCTTGGTGTTTTAGCTTTCTCTACCTTAGGGGAACTAGGTGAGGATACTTTATGTTTTTTTAAGCGTCTGAAGAACTGTTTAGTCAGTAATGATGCTAGTAGTGGTGTTGATTGCTTTATTTTTCATAGATTAGGTATCGCTATTCAAAAAGGTGTTGGTGCCCAGCTTGTCGCTAGGTTTCCAACCAAAAGTATGTAATTTTCTAGAGAAATATAATTGCAACCGCTTTTTTTAAAATAAGAAATCAAAAACAAAATAACAATCCGCTATGCCTCCCCGGCAGTGGCTCCAAAATTTGGTCGGTTGTCAGCCAACGCAAAAATAATTTAAGTTCTTTCACTTCACAATTATAAATAAGAATATAGTTATAAGAACAGATTCGTTCCACCGGGAGATATGGGTTGTCAAATTGTTTTGATTACTTACAGAAACTGGGGTGTTTTGTTTGTGATTATAACTAAATAAGAATAAAGCAAATATAATAATACGAATATCAGAGATAAAAAGTGCTGGTTAGAGTTTTCATCTTCCATCTTCCAACAAGTTATCAACTGAATCAATCTCAACATTCATTTTCTATCGATATCAATAACCCTAGAGCGTCCTATCGCAGGCTTACTCCGACAAAACTCTTATTATCATCAAAGGCGCAAGAGCCACTCTTTGAATCCTTTTCACTAAATAACTTGGCGCAAGAGCCACTCAAGTTTAACCCAATTAAAGCACTAATATTTATGAGTTGAGGTTAATCTAAGCAATCCGGCACAAGAGCCACACGAATTTAACCTAGGTTACGCTTCTACATGGAATTGTATGGCAACATCCCGTCGTTAACAACTATATTATGCTACTTCTAACAAGGATTTTTCGAAAATTCCGGATCTCAAACCCTAGTTTAGCAATAGATATGAATACATGCTCATTTAATTTGCAACTTAAACAAAGTAGCAATCAATCATACATGGAGTTATAAACTCTAGAACATAAGCGACACTAACAAATTATGAATGAATAAGAATGTATACTTCAATTGAATAACATGTTTTCCAACTTAGGACTACATCTCTAACTAATAAGAAAGGTTTAGTTACTCATGGATTTCTTAAAACCCATGAAAAATAATTTGAAGAAAATAAATCAAAACCTAGGTTGTAGAAAATCTCCAACTCCAAAGCTCTCCTCTTTCTCCTTTTGTGTGTAAAAACGAATGATAAAGGATGCTCAAAGATGAATAAAATTTCTCTTGTTAATTGTTATAGTCGCGTGAAAATCAGCTCCCGGCCATAAGGGATACGTCCTTTCAGCCAAAAAAGCCCAGTCCACGAATCATATTTGGCTTGTCAGTTCTGAGGAACTGACGACCTACATTTCCTCCTTCCAACTAATGGCCGAGACTTTCAAGAAGTAAACTTACCTAAATTTACATACGGTTTGAAAACTAAACCGTATCTACACCTGAGATTGCCTACGGTTTGAAATCCCGTACGTAACATGACCTAAGTTTTACTACGTTGAGGTAAAACATCTGTAGGTTCCCCTGGATTCTTAAACTATCTTTTCCAATTTCTCAGCTTCTCTGTCTTTATACTCTCTGACTCTTTTACAACTCAGTTACTCCCTGCCTATGTTGTAAAAGGCGCTGGGCAAGGCGAGGCGCCAAGCCCAGCGCCTAGAGCGCCCGAGATATAGAAAAATCAGAAATAGGCTTTATTTTTGCGCCTTGGGCGCTTTTTTTGTTAGGCTCCCCTTGGGCGCCTCGCGCGCCTAGAGCTCCTAGGCGAGCGCCCGGGGCGCCTTTTACAGTATAGCTCCCTGCCATTGAACCATTCTTCCATATCGTCCAATAACTACTCAAGTTAACCATCTTCTTCTCTGTCTTCTTATAACAGCTTCATAGCAGCTCCGGTGTCATCAGTTCTTACCCACTCGAGCTCCATCGACACCATAATGCATTGGCAGTACAACCATCCATCACCACCATTATACTCAGTTAAGCTCCGACAGCAACAAAGTTTCATCACCATCAATCACAGCTTCAAGACTCCATCGCAATCACCACTGCCAAGATCACACACTTCCTGAACTTACTCGTCAATGGCAGCAACATCATAACACGACCAACATCACTGCCAAACTCTCTTTCAGACTCCTCCCTTGCACAACACTTTAGATTCGACTATTCTTCTTTGCATCCTTCTCGTGCTGGTAATAGCAGCAGCAAAGTCCACTGCCAAGCTCGAGTACTTTCTTAGGCCATCACCAGCTCAAACTAAGCACTGCATTACAGCTCATCTCGAGCTCTTCTTCATTATCGAGAATCAATGGAAATTAGCAACGAATCTCTGTTTCGTTCAACCTTCCTTGGATCAGTAGCATATCCAGCCATCGATCCGCAACAGCTACCGTGATTATCAGCAACAACATATCCCATCACCGAATATACAGCAAATAACAGCAGCATAAACTGCCATTGGTCCATGATAGCAACTTCCACCGTAACCTTCCCTGAGTTTCTCTACTCAAGTTCCAAAGCATCATCTCCGATCATCCACAGTTCGTATTTTCCGGCCACTGATTTCTGTCGAAACAACATTATCATTGAGCTACTACATCTCAACCCAACGACCAACAACCACCATTAACACAGCAGCAAACTCACTTCCCCTCTTCTCGACAGACTTCAACTCGAGCTGTATATTCCCATGTCTTCTTCTACTGTGCCGTGAGGAGGAAGGTGGCGTCCCTAAAAAAAACAGCGGTACCTTTATAAAGGCAGTTCTGATTAATGTTCATGGGACAGAAAGGCTGCCCCTAGTAAAACATCGGGTGCCTTCATGAATTCTGTGCTTCTCTTCTTTTCAAAAACTTTGACTCGCTTCAATTGCTTGTAGGTTCTTCATACGATGTCGGAATCGCTCCATTGTTTCGCCGTTCTCTTGGTCTTTTCGTTCTCTTCAAGATGATGTGAATAAATCCCGGATTTGAATAAGTTTCACTTCCTTTTGGTCAAGATAATCTCAAACACCTAAGAAACTCAAAACAAACAAAATCAAAACATAATGATACAAAAACTACGAAGAAAGCAAAGCATTTGAGTAGATAACTAGTGCAAATATTGCACCTATCAGTTCCTATTTTTCATCTTTTTGTTAGTCATTTGTGTTTAGGATCTTTTTATGAGCTTTTAGAGCTATTTGTTGTTATTTTTTCACCCCTTTGGTTTATGGGGGTGGGGGGACTTGAGCCGTCATTGTAATGCTTGTTGTTACGTTTTTTTTGCTTTAATAAACCATTGGACTTAGAAAAAAAAATTACCTTCCAATGAGTTTGGCTTGGACACGGACTTGCCCTGGCCTTCCAATTCCGTACTAGGCATGGTTCCAGCCTTACTTTCTTTACGTGCAACAATAGCCTCTTGAGCTGCAATAGCATTCTTACATCTTATCAACTTCAGCCGAGCCTCGCGAAATTCAACTTCAGAATTTGCAAGTTCATTCTTCAACTGAGCAGCGTTATTTGCAATATCAACTTTAGTGCATGAAACTGAAGCAAAAGAATTGTTCTCCTAATTTGCATGAGTTGCATGGGCAATTGCAGCCTTGTGCTTCTCATAATCTTGTTCAATTAGATTGGTATTTCCATCCACGCCCACACTAACTTCTGGTAAAAAACTTTAGGTTTGATTTTCCATTTCTTACCAGCATCAGGATCATACTACCCCTTAAAAGTATTCTCTCAACTTCTTCTTACATTCAACATCATTATGACCAATAATATTACACTTTGAACAGAACTTTGGATACTTTTGAATATCAATATATTGCCAAAACTCCTTTCCACCTGAAGATATATGAATTCTCTCTGGAATATGCTTAGCAAAATCAATATCAATTAGAACTGAAGCATAAAAACCATAATCAAACTATAAAGTTTTTTCATCCACCACAATTGGATTGCCTAGAATCTTCCCAATTGAAAGCAAAGACTTTCCAGTCCAAAGCTCAACCGGTAAACCTGGGAACATTACCTAAACAAAAGCATGAGAAGAACGTTGTTTGTTAGGGTTGAAACCTTGATACCAATCTATTAGCTTCAAAAACTGATTGTTAACAGTTGCAGCTAGACCATTAGAGTTTCTAACAGTCCACCAAAATTTCTTTTTAGAGTTTCTTTTAGGTCTCATTCGGGAAAGCGAGTTTCTAACAAAATGCAAACGCAGCGGTACACGCTTGGTATCCGCAAAAATTAGGCAAAATATTTTTTGGATCATTTTATAAGATATTGTTCTACTGACTATAAGCTTTGTAACAATCCACCATTTCTCTAGTTCTTACTTGAATTGAAGGTCTCATTCGCGAAAGCGAGTTTTTAACAAAATGCAAAGGCAAGCCATCATTTCTCTAGTTATTACTTGAATTGAAGGTCTCATTCGCGAAAACAAGTTTCTAACAAAATGCAAAGGCGGCGGTACATGCTTTGAATCCGCAAAAAGAGGCAAAATATTTTTTGGATCATTTTATAAGATATTGTTCCATCGACTGTAAGATTTGTAAGCCATCATTTTTCTAGTTCTGACTTGAATTGATGGTCTCATTATCAAAAGCGAGTTTTTCACAAAATGCAAAGGCGGCGGTATACGATTTTTTTTTTGTTGCTAAGTCCAATAGTTTATTCAAGCAAAAAACGTAATTACAAGAATTACAAGGAGGGATCAAGTCCCCCACCCCCATAAACCAAAGAGGTTAAAAAAATAACAGCAAAATAGCACTATAAGCTCATAAAAAAAGCTCCTAAACACACAAAAAATAACAAAAAGAAAAAAAATAGGAACTTAAAAACGTTTGCGCCCCTTATTTCCCAATCTAAAATTCCTCTTCTTAAGTTGTGATGTAATTTTTGATTAAGTTGTTGTAGTAATAATAGGTTCGTTGAGACTTGTGAAAGCAATAGATTTTAGACTTATAAAACTTAAAAACAAACAAAACTTAACTCAAAATTTAATTTCAAGATATTAGAAATAACCAAGACACTTATTCCACTATTACACATGAATGAATGATGGTAAATAATCCAAAACTCTAATTATCTTTTAAGTCCCTCATTTTCTTAATTCAAAAATAATCATACAAATTCTCTAATATTAATTGTATTCCCTAAGCATAGATTATCAATTGACTTAACAAAGTATAACCTATCAAATTGAATCACAACTAACTAAGAAAATTATGTAAACAATTTAGAACTCTGCAAAAGTAGTGATTGAGTGAATTATAAATTATAAATTAGAGACAATAAAATAATTACCAATTATTCATGCGTAAATAGCTTCCTCATTGCCTTGGTTGTGGGATATTTAGCTCATCATCATGTTGGAAACACGCTCAAAAGTTGATTTCATTGCTCAAAGTGTTTTACAAATGATGAAATGGGAGAAAAAATGATAAAACCGGGTTTGTAACACTTATTGTTGTTACAAATCGAACTGTTACAAAGAACAATAAATATGAAGTGTCACTGTCACTGTAGCATGTACGACTGTCTCCAAAACTGTCGCATTCACTGTAGCAAATACGATTGCTTCTTTGCGTCTTATGTTCTTCGTGTTTTTGGTGCAGCAGCAGCAGAAAGATATTCTCTGTAATTAGTTTTTCTCTCTATGTAGTGTTCTAAAATCTCCCCAATCAATTCGTAACCTCTCTGTGATGCGCCAGTACCATTTATATAGCCATAGTCACCAAAAATCTCGCTCAATCACTCTCAATAATCCTCCATTACTCGGTAATATTTCCATGCAAGATACGGGAATAATTTTCTATTGTTAGCTCTTTCACGTGTCTACAACTATTGAATCTTCCTTATTTAACTCCTACACGCTTCCGCAGAGACCGATATCTATCCAAACATGAGCAGCACACGTCTAACTCGTTGTATTTCCGTGATTATCTCCTCTCATGTACGTGTTGCTCTGTTTGCTTCAATCTCACGATGTAGCCAATTCTAACCAAAAACATCGACCATACCATGCATGTGATGCTCGAACAGAACTTCCCATGCAATTACAGCTATTGAATCTCGCTAAAACATCACCAAAATATGAACCCTAATCTCTGGCCGGAGGCTGCAGCAGTTCCCGCCAAAACTGAAATTTGAACGATGAAGATGGTGTCCCCTTAACGAAACTGGGGGTGCGAATAGCAGGTGCTCAACTGAGGTGCCCCTTTTTCAAAGGGAGGGTGCCTTTAGTACTTTTATCCGGGGGTCCAAATAGCACTTTTTGAGCAACTTTTTCCACACAAGTGTATTTCTCCAAAAACACCTACACAAACATAAAAACACCATAATAAGTACAAAATCAAGCACTAACAATAGAGACACTGAAGACAATTCAGACACAAAAATGTGTTTATCAAATACCCCCAAACTTATTATTTGCTAGTCCTCGAGCAAATCTAATCTAGAAAATAAAAAGACTAAACTTAGCACGTGCAGCAAGCCGTTAAACCGCTAGGTGGCCCTAGCGGCCAAGTGTTGTCTCGGGAGGGTTTACCAGAGGTGTACCCACAAAACCTTTACTCCAGACCATAGCTATCTACGCAGAACCTTGAAAGGCACTAAAGAATCTCCTTGGTTGGCATACAATCATTGATTGTAGGAGGAAGTACCCTAATGCGAAATTCCAATTGTTGTACACGAGTTTGCACTCAAGCATACTAAAATTCATATATAAGTGACAGAGCTCTACTAAGATAGTTTCTGGACATCATAACCGGAGTCAACCAATCACATGGAAAGATTAAGAAGATGGATGTAGAGAAAAACGTAGATGGTTTGACTAAGGTGAACGGTGTTTCCCATATCTGTCTGAAGGCCACTACTAGGATGAACCTATCCTAATGGACTGAGATACCGGTCTGACTAATATCAACACAGCTGGCATATACAAGGGAACCAGCGGGTGATAATCCTAACTCTAGGTCAACGCAACTGGCATATACAAGGGCACCAGTGGTCGACTTTATTGAAATTATTTCGGATGGTCTGATGGTCTGGTCTCATTTTTTTTTTTTTTTTTTTTTGGTATTTCAATCACTCTATTTCACCCAAGCAATGGTAACCACTTGAATCGTGTGCCCCACCAAATCACTTAAAAGAAAAGAAAAATAAAAACAGAAGGTGAAAAGGATTCAACGAGACATGGCGAAACTACCATTTTTTTTTTTTTAATTCTAACACCTGAGCTCTGTGCTTTTATGAATAGACTCTTTAGATGTTTCCATCTAATCAGATTGGTTCCTCAACTCCTACAACCAAGATGTTCCCATCCACTTAGATTGGTTAGTGCCAACCTTAATAACCATAAATTTCTAGGCTCGGAGTTTATTTATTGCAACTAAAAGCTAACAAAAAGTTTCTTCCCCACTCCCAAACTTAAATCTAACATTGTCCTCAATGTTTCTAATGAAAGAGCAATACCAAAAAGTAAAGTAACAGGAGGAATCAGTAAAGAGAGAAGTCGGAAACATAGCACCTGGGTGAAGAGAGAAATCAAAAACTAATATACAACATACAAATCGCCTTGATGGTCAATCAAGGGTAAACGGGGTCCTCCAGAGGGACCTCCTCAACATCACCTGTAGGAAAGGGCTCTAAAAAGGGTTTCAATCTCTGACCGTTAACCTTCGAAGAACTACTACCATCCGGTGTCTCGATCTCAACATCTCCATGAGGAAAGACAGTGCGAACAATAAAAGGACCCGTCCACCGAGATCATAACTTCCTAGGGAAAAGATGCAAGCGGGTATCATACATAAGAACTTTTTGACCTGGAGAAAATAAGTTTCTTAAAATATTCTTATCATGCACAAGTTTCATTTTGTTCTTATACTCCTTAGAACTATCGTATGCATCTCTACGAATCTCTTCCAACTCATTGAGCTGGAGTTTTCTATGGGCTCCTGCCTTGTCAAGTGAAAAGTTTAGCTAATTAACAGCCCAATATGCTCTATGTTCTAACTCAACAGGTAAGTGACATACCTTGCCATACACAAGTCGATAAGGTGACATTCCAAAGGGGGTCTTAAACGCAGTACGGTAAGCCCATAAGGCACCAGTAAGCCTATACGACCAGTCTTTCCGATTGTGATTAATTGTTTTCTCTAATATACGTTTTATCTCCCTATTAAAAACCTCTACCTGACCACTAGTCTGTGGATGATACGGGGTAGCTACCTTATGTGTAATACCATATTTCTTCATCAAAAGCTTAAAAGGTCCATTACAAAAGTGCGACCCTCCATCACTAATTATAGCACGCGGTGTACCAAAACGTGTAAGTATATTATCTTTCAAGAACTCAATCACAACCCTATGGTCATTGGTTTTACACGCAACCGCCTCAATCCACTTAGAGACATAGTCTACATCGACAAGGATGTATAAGTTACCAAAAGAATTAGGAAATGGACCCGTAAAGTCAATACCCCACACATCAAAGACCTCAACAACTAAAATAGGGTTCAAGGGCATCATGTTCCTATGGGAAATGGTTCCTAATTTCTGGCAACGTTCACAAGTAACACAATAACTGTGGGAGTTTTTAAACAACGAAGGCCAATAGAATCCACACTGCAATATCTTAGCAGCAGTCTTCTTAGCACTAAAGTGACCCCCACAAGCATGATCATGACAAAAGGAAATAATACTGGACTGGTCACTCTCAGGTATACATCTCCTAATAATCTGGTCTGGACAATACTTAAACAAATAAGGATCATCCCAAAAAAAATGCTTAACCTCGGCTAAAAACCTAGAACGATCTTGTTTACCCCAATGTTGGGGAATTCGACTAGTAACAAGATAGTTCACTATATTCGCATACCAAGGTAATTGGGTAAGAAAGAACAGTTGTTCATCAGGAAAGCTATCCCTTATAGGAAGGGAATCATCAGGGGAATCAACAACTAGCCTAGACAAGTGGTCTGCTACTACATTTTCTGCACCCTTTTTGTCTCTAATGTCTGGATAAAACTCTTGCAACAAAAGGATCCACCTAATCAATCTAGGTTTCGTATCCTTCTTAGACACAAGATATTTCAAAGCAGCATGATCACTATATATTACTACCTTAGAACCTAAGAGATATGGTTTAAACTTGTCTAAGGCAAACACAATGGCTAACAGTTCCTTCTCTGTAGTGGTATAGTTCACCTGGGAGTCATTCAAAGTTTTGCTAGCATAGTAAATCACATGAAGTAATTTGTTTTCTCGCTGACCTAGCACAACACCAATAGCATAATCTAAAGCATCGCACATGATCTCAAAGGGTAGGTTACAGTTAGGTTCCTGGACTATGGGGGCGGTAGTGAGTAAAGTCTTAAGCTTCTCAAAAGCCTCTAAACAAGCATCATCAAGGACAAACTTAACATCTTTTGCAAGCAAATTGCAAAGAGGTCTAGAAATCAAGCTAAAATCCTTAATGAATCGACGATAAAACCTGCATGCCCTAAGAATGACCTAATATCTCTTACGGTTTTTGGGACCTGTAAAGTCTTGATAAGGTCAACTTTGGCTTTATCTACCTCTATACCCTTAGAAGATACGATATGCCCTAAAACAATTCCTGATTGAACCATGAAATGACATTTCTCCCAATTGAGCACTAGATTCTTTTCCTTACACCTAGTCAACACTAATGACAAATGATGCAAGCACTCATCGAAAGACGAACCAAACACTGAAAAATCATCCATAAAGACCTCTAAGAACCGTTCTACCATATCTGAAAAGATGCTCATCATGCAACGCTGAAAAGTCGTATGGGCGTTACATAGCCCGAAAGGCATGCGTCTATACGCAAAGGTACCAAAGGGACAAGTAAAAGTGGTTTTCTCCTGGTCTTCTGGGGAAATAACGATCTGATTATAGCCAGAGTAGCTATCTAAAAAGCAGTAATGACAATGTCCAGCTAATCTCTCTAGCATCTGGTCGATTAAGGAAAGGGGAAAGTGGTCCTTCCTAGTGACCTTGTTCAATTTCCTATAGTCAATACAAACACGCCAACCCGTGGCCACTCGGGTTGGGATTAATTCATTGTTATCATTCTGGACTACAGTAATACCGGATTTCTTGGGAACAACCTGAACGGGGCTGACCCACATACTGTCTGAAATAGGGTAGATAATGCCTGCATCTAACAACTTAAGGACCTCGGTTCGAACTACTTCTTTCATATTGGGGTTTAGTCGACGTTGCATCTCCCTAGAAGGTTTGGTGTCACTCTCTAAATAGATCCAATGCATACAAACAATGGGACTTATACCCTTAATGTCTGCTATGGTCCACCCTAAAGCTTCCTTGTTGTTTTGAAGGACGGTTACTAGCCTACTTTCCTGATCACTATCCAAGTTGGATGCTACAATTACAGGTAAAGTTTCAGATGAGCCTAAAAATACATACTTCAAGGTATCTGGTAGTTGTTTAAGGTCCAACTTAGGAGGCTCTTCTAACGAAGGAACTAGGGTAGACTTATAAACTGGTAGTGGTTCGAACTTAGGTTTCCATCCATTAATAGTGTCTAACAAAGGGGTTGAATCTAGCAAAGCATTCACCTCATTAATCACATTATCATCATCAAAATCAATCCCAAAGTGAGCTAGGCATTTCTCTAATGGATCTTCTAACAAAGTGTTTGGTAATGACTCCTCGAATAATGTTCCTATCATGTTCACCTCTTCCATGTTCGAGTCATCTAGTTCAGCGGGTAGCTTACTAATATTAAAAATGTTCAGCTCAATAGTCATATTACCAAAAGACAAATTCATAATACCATTTCGACAGTTAATGATCGCATTGGATGTAGCTAAAAACGGGCGACCTAAAATCACTGGTATTTGGTTCTTTGGGTCAAGGACAGGTTGGGTATCTAGGATAACAAAATCCACTGGATATATAAACTTGTCGACCTCTATAAGAACATCCTCGATTACACCACGAGGAATTTTAACGGACCTATCAGCTAACTGGAGTGTCATCTGGGTAGGTTTCATCTCACCAAGTCCTAGCTTAAGGTACACATGGTATGGGAGTAAGTTCACATTGGCTCCTAAGTCAAGCAAAGCTTTCTCAACACGGTATTTACCTATTGTGCAAGAAATGGTAGGGGACCCTGGGTCTTTATACTTAGGAGTAGTGGTATTCTGAATAATGGAACTCACGTGACTAGCTAGAAAGGCTTTCTTCTGGACACTAAGCTTTCGCTTTCGCGTACACATATCCTTAAGGAACTTGGCATAAGCGGGAATCTGCTTAATTGCATCTAATAATGGAAGGTTGATAGTTACCTTCTTAAAAACCTCCAATATATCATTAAAGGTGGACTCCCTCTTAGTTGGAACTAGCAACTGTGGTAATGGGGCTCTAGGAACAAAGCCGGGCTCAATATGACCCTCATTGGTCTCTTTAGAGACTCTATCGCCTCCTCGGTTTAAGGGTCGAAGGGGTGAACTACAACATGTTCACTTTGTCAGGGCATGGCAACCTTATTGTCAACTTTCTTTCCACTCCTAAGGGTTGTAACATAATTCACATGATTGTATGATTTCTCTCCTTTGGGATTAGGATCAGTATGACTAGGGAACCTTCCATTTTCTCTCTCACTAAGAAACTTAGTTATTTGGCCGACTTGAAGTTCTAATTTAGCAAGACACTGGGAATTATTCTTAAAATTCTGCTTGGTTTCCTCTTTAAAATTACCCTGGCTCTTTACTAACATTTCCTGGCCTTGTGATAGCATATCCTGGCTCTTTCTTAATATACTAAGAGATTCCTCTAAGCTAGTTATTCTATTCTCAGATGGGTTCTGGGCCTGACCTGAAGAGTTCTTAGTATAACCAAAACCTTGGGGAGGCTGAGAATTACTAGACTGGCCTTGATTCTGGCCCTTATACCAAGAGAAATTAGGATGGTTCCTCCAACCAGGGTTATAGGTCTCTGAGTATGGGTCAAACTTCTGACGGTTTTCAAACCTAGAGTTGTTATAGACAACATGGGCTTGTTCTTCACTAACCTGTCCTTCCCAAAATGAGATATTAGGTTCTACTCCACAACTAGAGACTTCAGAGGCTCTAAACCTATCATCAGGTTCAACAAGAGACCTATGTTTAGGCTGATCCAATTCCAAAGCTTCTAACCTTCTAGACAAAGCATCAAACTTAGCATCTGACCCAAAGCTTGTATCTACCACATTGGTGCTACTTCTATTGACCAAGAGTCTCTTAGGGGTTCAACACAAGACTCCCACTGTTGGGATTTTTCAAATGACAACTCCTAAGAAGGTAAAAGCATCATCAAAGCATTTTTACTAGTGAACTCACCAAATAAGCACATAGACTCGACCATGGCTTTGGTCGAATAGTCTAAACCATCATAAATAATCTCTACAAGTTTCATCTTATCAAATCCATGGTAAGGACACTAGGATAGGAGATCATTGAATCCCTCTAAAAACCTATAAAGAGACTCTCCCTCTTGTTGCATACTAGCACTAATTTTCTGCCAAACAACTGCAGTTTTATGCTTAGGGTATAATTTCATTTAGAAAGCAGCAATAAGTTCCTGCCATGTTTCAATGGATTCAGATGGTAGGTTGTTCAGCCAGGTCTTATCTTTATCTCTCAAGGAAAAGGGAAACATCTTAAGTTTCAAGACTTCATCAGTAAGGTCTTTTATTCTAATTGTCCCAAAAATTTCCTCAAAGTCCCTAATATGAAAATAATGGTTCTCATCATCTTTCCCTAAGAATATAGGGATCATCTGAAGAATGCTAGGTTTTATCTCGAAATTAGCCGTAGTGGCTGGCAATTTAATGCACGAGGGTCGGGTGGACCTAGTTGGGAACATGTAATCTTTCAAAGTTTCCATCACTGGCACAGCTGAAGTACTAGGGGTAGTTTCCTCACGAAGAGACAGATTCTCAAAACTGAAGTTTCCAAAAACAGGGCTCTCAAAAGAAGAGTCTTCGAGCTCCCCACTTCCACAAGAATATCTACTAGGTTTTTCACTAATCAATCGACCTACATTATCTCTTTTCCAAGCCCGTTCTCTAATGACCTCGGGCATACACTAGAAAAAAACAAATAAAAGAAAAAAAAATCCTAAAGGACGGGGGGTTCTAAGCAAACACACAGCAGGATGACTCCACCAAATCAAACCTAAAATTTTCTAGCAAACAAAAAGCATGATGGCTCCACTTAGATTGTTTCTAGACCAGCTTCTATTCTTTCGAAAAGGAATTCGTTACAATCTGAGCAAACCTCTCTGGAATCAATCTGAGTTAAAGTAAGTTAAATAGAGACGAGGGAAGCTGCGTGGAGCTTTGATACCCAAGGCCTCACCGGCATTACAAGGCGGCGCATTCAACTTACAGAAACCATCATGAACTTCAAAGTATGCTCAAAAGAGTAACCAATATTTTTCGAACGACTTTCCTATTAAGCTCGTTACCCTCTCGGTCTCGTTCTATTCCAAATTTTAAGGCTTAGGTTCACGTTAAGTATCGTTTTCCTAAGGCGGGCAAGAAGAGAATGGTGATGAAATCCGAACCCTTATCTTGTATGGCCATGCCTTGCCCTTTACTAGGAAATTAAAGCAGCAGTATTCAGTTCCTCGACATATATGCAAACGAAGGAATACAGTAACCCACTGATAGGGGATTCGCGAGTGTTTCGGCAAACTTACCTCCCGTTCCAGACGGGGTATGAACCGTTGTATTCGACTCGGGCCACGACTCCTATGTCATGTACGAACCCGAGGGGCCGTGGCGATATCGTAATCGCCGTCCTTCTCTGCAAACAGTTTATATTTAAAACTACCCTCCCGTAGGGTTTTAAAAAAAATAAAAATAATGTCCCAAAGTTTAAAGTCCAAAGTCCAAAAATAAAGTGCAAAAGAAAAAGAAAATTACAAGAATATAATATATCCTAATACAATCTAAAATAAAATAAAATAAACTCTTCTTCTTCTTCTTCTTTTTCGCTCTTTTCGCTTTGTCTTTGACTCCAAATCTTTAAGTATTCACCAAAAGCTTTGGCAAATTTTTCTTTTGCTCCAAATTCCAAAATCTGTAATGCAAAGACAAAAACCCAAAAACGTAAAGTAGAACAAATAAAATAAAAACAAAAACCTAAAAAAAAACAAAGAATCTAAAAACTCTAGCCTAAAGACAAGTCCGCGTCGGCGGCACCAAAAATGATGTAATTTTTGATTAAGTTGTTGTAGTAATAATAGGTTCGTTGAGAATTGTGAAAGCATTAGATTTTAGACTTATAAAACTTAAAAACAAACAAAACTTAACTCAAAATTTAATTTCAAGATATTAGAAATAACCAAGACACTGATTCCACTATTACACATGAATGAATGATGGTAAATAATCCAAAACTCTAATTATCTTTTAAGTCCCTTACTTTCTTAATTCACAAATAATCATACAAATTCTCAAATATTAATTGTATTCCCTAAGCATAGATTATCAATTGACTTAACAAAGTATAACCTATCAAATTGAACCACAACTAATTAAGAAAATTATGTAAACAATTTAGAACTCTGCAAAAGTAGTGATTGAGTGAATTATAAATTAGAGAAAATAAAATAATTACCAATTATTCATGCGTAAATAGCTTCCTCATTGCCTTGGTTGTGGGAGATTTAGCTCATTATCGTGTTGGAAACACGCTCAAAAGTTGATTTCATTGCTCAAAGTGTTTTACAAATGATGAAATGGGAGAAAAAATGATAAAACCGGGTTTGTAACACTTATTGTTGTTACAAATCAAACTGTTACAAAGAACAATAAATATGAAGTGTCACTGTCACTGTAGCATGTAAGACTGTCTCCAAAACTGTCGCATTCACTGTAGCAAATACGACTGCTTCTTTGCGTCTTATGTTCTTCGTGTTCTTGGTGCAGCAGCAGCAGAAAGATATTCTGTGTAACTTAATTTTTCTCGCTATGTAGTGTTCTAAAATCTCCCCAATCACTTCGTAACCTCTCTGTGATGCGCCAGTACCATTTATATAGCCATAGTCACTAAAAATCTTGCTCAATCACTGCCAATAATCCTCCATTACTCGGTAATATTTCTATGCAAGATACGGGAATAATTTTCTATTTTTAGCTCTTTCACGTGTCTACAACTACTGAATCTTCCTTATTTAACTCCTACACGCTTCTGCAGAGACCGATATCTATCCAAACATGAGCAACACACGTCTAACTCGCTATAATTTCGTGATTATCTCCTCTCGTGTACGTGTTGCTCTGTTTGCTTCAATCCCACAATGCAGCCAATTCTAACCGAAAACATCGACCATATCATGCATGTGATGCTCGAACAGAACTTCCCATGCAATTACAGCTATTGAATCTCGCTAAAAACCAAAATACGAACCCTAATCTCTGGCCGGAGGCTGCAGCAGTTCCCGCCAAAACTGAAATTTGAACGATGAAGATGGTGTCCCCCTAACGAAATTGGGGGTGCGAATAGCAGGTGCCCAACTGAGGTGCCCCTTATCCAAAGGGAGGGTGCCTTTAGTACTTTTCTTTGGGGGTCCAAATAGCACTTTTTGAGTAACTTTTTCCACACAAGTGTATTTCTCCAAAAACACCTACACAAACATAAAAACACCATAATAAGTACAAAATCAAGAACTAACAATAGAGACACTGAGGACAATTCAGACACAAAAATGTGTCTATCAGGCTGGAGACCTACAAGGATTTCTGCCATAAGATTAGATTCTCCATAAATATCCATATATGATAAGTGCTTAATTTACATGTGTAGGATGTCAATTCCATACTTATTTTAGCTATAATTCTTGCATATTACTTGTTATTGTGATAATTTTCTAGTTTATGTGTCATATGAGGTGAATCATCCTAAGAAGAGTGAAAAGATCTACAAAATAGCTATAAAATGAAGTTCTCAAAGATCCAAGTGTCTAAAGCCGAAAGAAGTGGAAGAAGTGCGACGAAAGGAACAAAGAAGGTCGAAAACATAAGAAGGACTAGAATACCAAGTTTAACTCATCCAAATTCAGGATTTCTTATCATTATCTTGAATATATTTCAATTAGGAAGTGAACAGCGAAAGAATTAGGTCATTCCGAGTTCGGACGAAGAAGTTAAGGCCAAAACAGTCGAGGCAAAAAACGGCGATCTGCAGCACAACTTTCGGCATTGCTAAAGCAATTCCGAAAGTGGCCATATTTCGGGCAGAGAAGGTGTATTTTAGACCCCAACTTTCGGCATTGCTTTGGGGTATTCGACACTGCCGACTGAGACAAACCTATGGGGTCCCTTTTGACGTATTTTGACTTCCAAATCAAGGAAACTTGGTCCCGGATGGATTCTAATACCTAGATCTCATGAAAACCATATAAGAGGACTTCCACAAAAATTAGAGGGGATCTCATATCACAAATCACATCTCATATTATACTTTTGTTCTTCATAAAATATTATAGGGTTTACCCCTTTAGGGGGAAACCGGGTAATTGTGTAATCATGAGAAGCTAAACCTTTGATTAAGGATGAATTCAATGTTCTAGCGTGAAGCTTTATCAGTTATATAAATCTATTCGAAGTTTTAATCATAATCGTTTGTTTTCACTATTTCTAGGATTTATGATTGATTAATTAGATTGTTTGGAGTGCACGCTGGATTAATCTATTGATCATTTTATTGCTAGTAAAGGGTTAGGATATCCGTGTAATTGTTAAATAATCCTTACACAAGTAGAGAACACGAGACCTTGCAAAGGGATTCTGTGGAGCAATCGTGTGTGAAGACAATACTAGTAAGTGGACCTTGCACTAAGAGTCTAACTGCTAGGATCAACCTAAGTTCACATAACTTAACGCTTCCGATTGGGTTACACCTTGAGTGCGCTACTACTTGGTGGTTCGGTTGGATAGAACTTGATATACGAGCGCTTCGGTATCCAGTTACAAGAGGAACTTTGGGGATAGCACTGCTCTAGCTGCTTTCCTATGGTTGATGATGAATGGTTCTAACGAAGATAGATAAGTATACTATTGAGTCAACGTTTGGTAACGGCGAAGGACTCCTTGATCATCCCTTTTATCTTATTCTCGTTTTATTCTTTTTATTTACTTTAAACCAAAACCCCCCTTTGTGTTTTCCTTTGTTTTGTTAATATAAATAACCTATCAATTGCACAACTCTCTGTGGAAACGATCCTTACTACCGCTATATTACTAGTTAATTAGTGGGAAATATCTCGATTAATTTGTTGTGTTTACGACACGCATCAATATACTCATCTTCATACAATTTGTATCCGCAAAAATGAAGCAAAATATTTTTTGGATCATTTTGTAAGATACTGTTCTGTTGACCGTAAGCTTTGTAACAAGCCATCATTTCTCTAGTTCTTACTTGAATTGAAGGTCTAATTCGCGAAAGCGAGTTTCTAACAAAATGCAAAGGCAAAATATTTTTTGGATCATTTTATAAGATATTGTTCTACTGACTGTAAGCTTTGTAACAAGCCACAATTTCTCTAGTTCTTACTTTAATTGAAGGTATCATTTGCTAGAGTGAGTTTCTAGCAGAATCCAAAGGTGGGGGTACACGCTTTGTATCCGCAAAAATGAGGCAAAATATTTTCTGGATCATTTCTCTTGTTCTTACTTGAATTGAAGGTATCATTCGGGAAAGCGAGTTTCTAACAAAACGCAAAGGCGGCGGTACACGCTTGGTATCCGCAAAATTGAGGCAAAATAGTTTTTGGATCATTTTATAAGATAATGTTGTATTTACGGTAAGCTTTGTAACAAGCCATCATTTCTTACTTGAATTGAAGGTCTCATTCGCGAAAATGAGTTTCTAACAAAATGCAAAGGCGGCGGTACACGCTTTGAATCCGCAAAAATGAGGCAAAATATTTTTTGGATCTTTTTTTTTTCGGTTGCTAAGTCTAAAGGTTTATTAAAGCAAAAAAAACGTAATTACAAGGAGGGCTCAAGTCCCC
This sequence comes from Papaver armeniacum, assembly GCA_023531295.1. Classification (NCBI taxonomy): domain Eukaryota; kingdom Viridiplantae; phylum Streptophyta; class Magnoliopsida; order Ranunculales; family Papaveraceae; genus Papaver; species Papaver armeniacum. Next base: position 29,295 of record JAJJWW010015516.1, on the reverse strand, counting down.
CCACCCCCATAAACCAAAGGGGTTAAAAAAATAACCGCAAAATAGCACTATAAGCTCATAAAAAAACTCCTAAACACAAAAAAATAAAAAAAATAGGAACTTAAAAACGTTTGCGCCCCGTATTTCTCAATCTAAAATTCCTCTTCTTAGGCTGGCCAGACGGTTTGTAAACAGAAGAGAAAAGTTATTATGGAGGTGGCACTTTGTGTAGGAGGAAAACTATTGCGAATCTTACTGGTATAAGTATTTCCACTTTTCCGGATAGGTATTTGGGAGTTCAAATTATGTCGGGTGCTGTTAAATATCGTCATATTTGCAATCTGGTTGATAAGATAAAGAACCAACTTGCGGTTTGGAAGGGTAAGCTTTTATCTTTTCAGGAGCGTGTGGTGCTTGTTAAAGCAGTGATTGCTAGTTATTCCATCCACAACATGGTTGTTTACAAATGGCCGCATAAATTTCTAGACCAATGTGAAAAAGCTATTCCCAATTTCCTTTGGTCTGGTGATTCACAGGTAAGTCGTGCTTTTGTGGTAGGCTTTGATAAAATTTTGTGTCCTTTAAATGAGGGAGGTCTTGGTCTTTCTAAAATGGCTACTAATAAGGCAGTTTTGATGAAACTTCGGTAGAATATCCGTACTTCTAAGAAGAAACGGGCTCGTTTTCGATGGGCAAAATTCACTAAGAGAGATGGCAAGCTAAAAGATTATGGAGTGAAGTATTCAATTCTTCCGGGTATTCGTGTTGTTCATAGGGATGTGGAACGAAATATGAAGGTTTTAATTGGTGATGGGCGTGCAACTTCCTTATACGATGACATATGGTACGTGTTGATGGTGGATTTTCATTTAAGGTTAAATTGTAAAACCAGAAAATTATGCGCTGACATCTTGTAAAAGATAAAGCCATTAATAAGTGTTGGATACTCCCTCACTTAATTCACCAAGAATTGAGCATGTGGCAACAATCCCATTCTATGAATACACGAAATTCATCCAGGTTGGAGCATGTAGCAACAATCCCATATACCCTGTGAATTTCTAGCATTATTAATTAATGCGCAATCAGCCTTGTATTTCTGTACTCATTATCAGTGCGGCATGACGACTGAGTGTTACTCTTACAGAGCAACAAGAACCTCCAAGCATTATAATGAAACCATGTACAAAATACCCGTACAGGTTGACTCTCGGTGTGTTATACTAGCCCGATTGAGCCCCTGTCGGTGTGTTATACTAGCCCGATTGAGCATCCAGACCGACCGTATCGGTCCGGATATGATCGCAGATCATCCAACTCCACAAGCATGATTGGATGACCCGGATCAATTCCATCACCCCCAAGCGGTATGGAATACCCAGTCTGCGACCCCGCATGGTCGGCCATTGGCCTAGCTTGCCAAAAAACGTTCATACCAAGCAGTATGGACGGAAAACCCTAAATTAGGGTTTGCGGCATATTACATGTGCCGCAAAACAGTCTCAACCATCCATCTTCGCAGGTATAGATGGGGGGTGTAGATGTAAACTCAAAGGGCCCAGAGCATGTCAACACAATCACCGAGGGCCCGCCTACACACTTGACCAACCGGTCAAGACCAACCATGCTTGGTCGTAACAAATTCGTGCGCCCAAACAAGGGGTGACGCACGGCTTTGAAATCCAGAATTAGGGTTTTTGAGCATCACGAGCGTCCATCTTCTCCGGCACGAATGGAGGGTCCAAAATTAGATTAAGCGGTCCGGTCATACCAAGCATGACCACCGTGGACCCATCTATTCCCTCACCCGATCGGCCAAGGCATATCATGCCTGGTTAATCCAAAACGCACGCCCAAACTAGCGTGGTCACACCTCCCAAACCACAAACTGATCTCGACCGCTCAACTTCGCCGGACGATTTGGATGGCTCAGATCACGTTTTTATGGGATATTCAGGTATAGGCGTGAACACCAGCCTACCACCTTCATATCAGGCCAATCGGCCAAGACCTACCAAGATTGGTCGTCTTGGAACGTGTGCCTGAAGTGGGCGTGACGTGCGGCTCTTGCGGCACTGGTTTTCTGTCACAAATCGATCTCGACCACTCAACTTCACCGGATGAATCGAGTGACCCAGATCATACTTTCGTGAGGTAATGGGGTATAGACGCCTACACCATCATGCCGTCTACACGCATGTATGGTCGGCATGGCCAAAGTTGTATCCCATGCTTGGTTTCGACCAAGTCAAGAGTGATGCTGCGCGCACCTCTTCAAAACCCTAATTTCATTAACGGTCGCAGATGAGTGTCTCAAAGATCATCTCATACGTCCAACTTCACCAGCTTGGTTATACAACCCTGGTCAGGAGTTAGTTGGTCAGTGAGGCATCATTACCCATCACTTTACCACACCATGATGCAGTACCTGCATAAAATACACAAGATACTTCACAAGTATCAACTTCCTAAATAACGCAGTTATTCAAATTAGCATTACATGCTACCTATCGTGGATCCACGATCCACACGTTCCAGACATCAATCATGTCACAAACTGGGGGGATACATACTGGGGTATTGGTCTGGCGGTTCACATCGTGCAGCGTGCAACGCGCCATCACAAGAACGTGTTAGGAAGTCATGGACGGTAAGAGATGAACAGGAGAAGTGGGCAAGACTGGTCATGTGGCACCGATGCACAACTCCACTACTCCATCACTCCACTTCCCACGAGAGACGTGAATAAGGCTCAATGACTTGTATAAATAGGTTCTCCGCCCTATTTCAAAAAGAAGGGAAAAAACAACAGAGGCAAGTGTTAATACAAAACGTATTCCAACACCCAGAGCCTGCTTGCACCAATCGTAAGCCTGCTCTTCTTTCTGTTACAAGTCATTCATAGCCAACACCTTCACAATCTCAACACCTTCTTCGCTTCCCTCCCTAAGATCAACCCCATCTCCTTCACTTTGTGACCGAAACAAGTCTGGAACGGCCATTTCTTGGTTTAGGCCGGACTTGCACAGATTGACTTCCGAATCTACAAGCACTCACCGCGCAGTGCATTTGTTTAGGGTTTAGATTCATTCCTTATCCACACACCCCAAATTACCAAATTCAACAGGAGTAGTTTTCACCCATAAACAATTGGCGACCACAGTGGGAGGTTGATCTCTCGGTTACACAAAATTGAATTCTCAATTTTTCGGTTTCCATCTCGCAATGTATCCGAAACCACGGGTGGTTCGAGATATCATGGGAAGTGTAGCTAGAATGCTTGGAGGATGTCTTGGCAAATCAAGCCGGTATCACCAGAAGGCAGAGCGAGACATTTCGCCTTTTGAATGATATAGCAGCACGATTACAAGAAGGGTCGACAGGCATCTACTCAAGCAGTGCAAGAAATGCTGAATCCTTGGTCAGGAGTCACACCTTTACCGGTGGAGAGGCAAAAAGAGCGCGTAACCGCAGGAGACTCAGGAAAGATGAACAACATGGTCCAGTCAACAATGAAGAACCGAGGTAACTCCACAGAGGAAAGGACTTGTACGGAGTACTACAACGCCTACCAGATAAAGAAAGGGAGCCTGCAGCCTATGGAGCCCTGTTAGAAGATTTATATCTCAAAACTCTTGTTGAATCCCGGAAGACTGTCCAATCCACATCGGCCTTTCATCTAAGCGAAGAAATGCTTGAGGAAGGAGAGATCGATCAGGAAATACGTGAATACGGAGGATAGGAGCGTTCAATTCGATCACTCAGCAGTGATATTGCGACACCTTCCACATCCCTTTACCCAGGCAAGCGATCCGCGGATATGATGGCACCCGCAAATCTTCCAACTTCATCTCCGGAACGTGCTCCACATCAAAGCCACGTAGAGACATCACAACGCCCACTAACGCAGGAAAAGATGGACTCGAAGTACCTACACTTTCCGTTCCCAATGGAAAAGATTTTGGAGTTGCTGGAGATGTGGGTACGAAATAGAGAGGTGGAACTACCTCCTGTATGGCGTCCACCAACCGATCAATAAATAATGGACCCGAGGTACTGTCATTTCCACCGGTTCCTTCACCACCCTACCAGGTGAGTGCGACGCTTTGAAGCGCATTGTTCAGGAGAAACTTGGTTCAGAGGGATAGCTCTCATTCTCTAAAAAATTAATGCGGACGACTTCCTTGGAGAGACTACTTCGGTTTGATACAAATGAGGCTTCAAGGACAAGTAAGTTCTATTCAGCAATTTTACAAGAAAGATAGTTTTGGAATTCACTGGGGACTTAGCATCCCCACATGGAGAAAGAGACTCAGTGATCAAACGCATGTTTGCTTCCCTTCATACCTCCCTTTTACACGACATTTGCAATTTCATATGACATGTGCAATCATTCATAACCAAGATGCAAATTCTATTTAAAATAACCTCTTTCAGGAAAGTTATTCACAAAACTATCTCAGAATAAACCAATGCAATTATCTATTAATTCAAAACCAGAAGTCAAGTTATCCTCACTATCACTCAAAAAAGAAAAAGAAGAGACAAGTATATGGCACGAATCCTTCAAGGAAAGTCCTTCAGAAGCAACTCGTCCGTCTGGGCAAGATCGACTTTCATCCTTTGAAGTACAGCTTGCTTCAGCTTCAACTCCTCAGACAACTTTTCAACCTCTTCTTCCTGGCGAGTGACACATTCTACAGAAGGGGCTTCACCTTGTAATTTCTGGAGCTCCTGAATCTCGGAGAACCTTGTGAGGAATCAAGGAGCATTGAAGTCGTACTGCACAAACACATCTCGATGGCACTCTCAGTCTTCAATCATCTCCTCAGAAACTGTTCGACCAGTCGCGACGCTCATGGATAGAAAATAAAGCCTCCTGAACGCGGTTGACCAATGCAAGACGACTTTTGAGCTTCGTAGTGGTAGCAATGTGACCGTGTTTCTCCCATATTGCCATGTAAAACTCCTTGAATCGAACCGGCACACTGAATCCTCCAACCAACACATGACCTGGATAAGGAACAATGAATGGAGGATCAAACAAAGCTCCAGGCTGTGCTACCAATACTTCACCAATCGCGGGAACCTTGTTAGTTACAGGAGACCTTTCAGAAGGAGTCACCACGACAGCTTTATTGGCCGAAACCTGCTCAGAACGTTCTTCGAGGGGAGCAACTTCAACTATAGCATATGTTGCCTCTCTTATATTCCTTCCGACATCTACTTCACTCTCGGTGCTAATTTCCATCACGACCCCGTCAACAAGATCACTCAGGGAGACGGCTTGTCCAACCGAGCTTGCTTCATCTCTGTCATGGTCGGAAAAAGGAGCGGTTTCTCCAGACTTCTCAACATGAATGTCAGTCACCGCCCGGACTTCTCGGATGAAGGTCGGTCTGCCGGACTTCTCAAAGATGAAGGCCAACATTACCAGCCTTCTCATTCGAATGCGCGCCAACCTTGTGAAGACATTCTCTTTCGGAATCCCCGATTTCAAGCAAGAATAACTCTTAGAAAGATTCACTCTTGAGAAATAAAGGAACCAACGGGAAGAGATTTAAATACCTGCATATTGGAGGAATTGAGAATCACCGAACCACATGCCTGCCTTTTGGATCTCTCTCCTACTTGGGGACTGCAATCCTCAGCTCTGGTCCGTTTGGATGGAAGTGGCTTCAACCGGAAATGCTTTTTCAAAACGTCAGAAGATGGTTCACCACGGAAACCTGTCACAACACTCTCCGAGAATTCCTGGAAAATCAACAGTTGCCTCCTCCAAAATTCCTTGTACTTATCGGTTACCACTGGGTTTCTCCCAATAGGCCAGAAGGGAAGGCTCACCCGTTCTAAAAACACGTCAGCATTAAGAATATTTGGGAGGAATTCTTTCGGAACCCCCGGTGGACGGATAAATGGGACACCCTGATCAAACCCCATTTGACGAGCCGCCTCTCAATATTGTACGGAGTCACAATAAATTCTTCGTTGAATAAAGACGGGACATATCCTGGGATGTAGGCATGCGGTAAACAATTTCCCCAAATCTCATAGTCTTAACATCGGTACGTAACACAACATCAGGGCCATTAGAAGCAATAGCAAAAGTCTTTGGCTGAACAATGGAAGGGTGGATCGCCCCCAATGGACGGAAATCTACAGAAGACACATTGTCAAATATGTCCACAAGTCTCGCGCTCTCGGGACGCCTCTTATTCCAAATGAGTATTCTCGAACCACCATACAAGTTCTTTGAGCGCATTTGCAGGAGCAGGAGTAGGAGCATAACTTTTGAAGTGTTCCCATAAGAATGCCTGAAGAAAAGCGAAGTGAACGTACGACTCCACCTTCTTGTACCCGTTAGAAACATGCATGTCCATTGCTAAGGCGTCCATATGATAGTACAGCGATCCAAGGAACAAGGCACCCAGGGGAAGAACTTTACCTTTTGCCAGCTTTATAGCGATCTTAACGAGGTCACCTCTAATGGTCTTCTTTCCAGAACCGTCGTCGAATATATCTCTGGATAGCCATAAAGACAGAAACGCAATCACGCTGAGCTCATTTTCCAACTCTTGATCCGGCTCTGGGTCTGCAGGAGACCACTCCGACACCCACCAGGTGTAAAAGCATCTCGTATCTTTTTTCTCCTCCTTGTCCAGACTGTCGAATCCCGCCACCTTTTGAAGTATAGCATCATAGTCACGTTGCTCCGTATCAGAGAGATCGTAAGAAAGACTTCCAGCAACAGGCAGGTTCATTAATGCAACTACACTCTCCAGGGTAATAGTCATCTCTCCCCATCTAGATATGGCTGTATGAGTAGAAATGCGCCACCGAGAAATGAAGGTAATCAAACCCGCAACGTCTTTCTTAATTTCAAGAGCAAAGAGATGCCATGACCGTATTGAGGATTTGCGCTGAAAGAAAATTGTCTTTAATGCCCTTATTACTCAACATGCGTCTCATCCATCCTTCATAAGAACCCAGTGGAGTATGGCAAATCTTGAAGTCAATAGGGGAAGGCGGATATTCGTTTCTCCGGAGACAAAATCTCATCACAAGTGCTGAAGAAGAAAATGGATCAAAGATCCATATTTTCCGAATCATAAAGCGAGACTATCTTATGAGAAGGATGTCTTCTAATGTTTGGAAAAGGCGAGGTGAACAACTCATCATCGATGTTTGGCATATCCTTGAAGCCGTCAACACTTCCCGGCTTGGCACCAACATTATCTCCGAAAGACATCTCAACAGGAATTCTTTTCTTCATTCCACAATGAAATAAAAGACAGGAGTTAGAAATTGTATGAAAAACGCATGAAGCATGTAGTCACGCACGACAAGACACGTTGAAATGCACAAAAGCTGGGATTAAGTCCAAACACCAGTATTACTCAAGTTTCAAGTCTGGTATTGGTTTCAAGTCCGGTACAAGTTTCAGTCTTGTATTGGTTTCAAGTCCGGTACAAATTTCAGTCTGGTATTGATTTCAAGTCCGGTACAAGTTTCAGTCTGGTATTGATTTCAAGTCCGGTATAAATTTCAAGTTCGGTGTTACTCAAGTTTCAAGCCCGGGCGCAAGACTAATACAAAGTCGACTTTCAGTCAAGCATATGTGGGTGAGACCCACGTTCAATCAAGCATACACGGCGGGCCCGCGTTCATCCGCACACATCATAACACGATTTTTCTTTATTCATAGGAATCGTGTCTACGAGATTCAAGTCAAGGTTTTCTTTTCAAGATACAACCTAAAAGCTAGGTTTTGCATGCAATGGTGGAAAGAAGCAAAAACAACATGATCATGGATTCACGAGTTGTTTTACTAAGCAATTCTAGAAAATATTGGCGTATCAACCTCGGTGGAAAAAACTAAGCATATGCACATCTTACAAAGGGTGTTTACCTAGCAAACTAGGGTTTTACCTTTTCAAAAAAAAAAAAAAAAAGGGAGCGAAACTTACCTTGGACGGCAGCAACTCCGGCAACGACGGCGGCAATTCCGGCAGCAGCAACAACGGCGGTGTTGGCGGGAGCGGCAGCAGCAGCAGCAAGGTCGTGGACGAGAGCAGCCAAACAAAAAAAATAAAAAATTCGTGAGGAAAAGAAAGGGGGTTTGGTCTCTTTTATAAACAAAAAATTAGAAGAATCCCAATAGAACAAGGATTCCTCTTTTATTTGGTTTCCTCTTTTGATTCAAATACCCAAAGAAGGAAACCGATTCCACCAAAGGATTCCATACAAGCGCAACGGCATGGACAACTAGCGGTCGGTCAATACTCTTCCGGGTAAACTTCCTTTATCTTGTCTTCCTCACATATGTATGTCACCATCTCATGCCTACCCCATAATAGTGTAACCATTATGTGCTAGGCAGGGGACTTAATGTTGATGGTGGATTTTCATTTAAGGTTAAAATTGTAAAACCCCGAGAAAATTGTGCTGACATCTTGTAAAAGATAAAGCCATTAATAAGTGTTGGATACTCCCTCACTTAATTCACCAAGAATGGAGCATGTGGCAACAATCCCATTCTATGAATACACAAAATTCATCCAGGTTGGAGCATGTAGCAACAATCCCATATACCCTGTGAATTTCTAGCATTATTAATTAATGCGCAATCAGCCTTGTATTTCCTGTACTCATTATCAGTGCGGCATGACGACTGAGTGTTACTCTTAGCATGGCAACACGAACCTCCAAGCATTATAATGAAACCATGTACGAAATACCCGTACAGGCTGACTCTCGGTGTGTTATACTAGCCCGATTGAGCCCCTCTCGGTGTGTTATACTAGCCCGATTGAGCATCCGGACTGACCGTATCAGTCCGGATATGATCGCAGTCATCCAACTCCACAAGCATGATTGGATGACCCAGATCAATTCCATCACCCCCAAGCGGTATGGAATACCCACTTTTGCCGACCCCGCATGGTCGGCCATTGGCCTAGCTTGCCAAAAACGTTCATACCAAGCGGTATGGACGGAAAACCCTAAATTAGGGTTTGAGGCATATTACATGTGCCGCAAAATGCCTCAACCATCCATCTTCGCAGGTATAGATGGAGGGTGTAGATGTAAACTCAAAGGGCCCGATCATGTCAACACAATCACCGAGGGCCCGCCTACACACTTCGACCAACCCAAGACCAACCATGCTTGGTCGTAACAAATTCGTGCGCCCAAACAAGGGGTGACGCACGGCTTTGAAATCCCGGAATTAGGGTTTTTGAGCATCACGAGCGTCCATCTTCTCCTAAGCACGAATGGAGGGTCCAAGATTAGATTAAGCAGTCCGGTCAAACCAAAGCATGACCACCGTGGACCCATCTATTCCCTCACCCGACGGCCAAGGCATATCATGCTGGTTAATCCAAAATACACGCCCAAACTAGCGTGGTCACACCTCCCAAACCACAACCGATCTCGACCGCTCAACTTCGCCTGGGACGATTTGGATGGCTCGGATCACGTTTTTATGGGATATTCGTGGTATAGGCGTGAACACCAGCCTACCATCTTCACACCAGGCCAATCGGCCAAGACCGACCAAGATTGGTCGTCTTGGAACGTGTGCCTGAAGTGGGCGTGACGTGCGGCTCTTGCGGCACTGGTTTTCTGTCATAAATCGATCTCGACCACTCAACTTCACCGGATGAATCGAGTGACCCAGATCATACTTTCGTGAGGTAATGGGGTATAGACGCCTACACCATCATGCCGTCTACACGCATGTATGGTCGGCCTGGCCAAAGTTGTATCCCATGCTTGGTTTCGACCAAGCTGAAGAGTGATGCTGCGCACCTCTTCAAAACCTAATTTCATTAACGGTCGCGGATGAGTGTCTCAAAGATCATCTCATCCGTCCAACTTCACCACCAAACTTGGTTATACAACCCTGTCGAGAGTTAGTTGGTCAGTGAGCGTCATTACCCATCACTTTACCACACCCATGATGCGAAGACACATAAAATACACACGATACTTCACAAGTATCAACTTCCTGAATAACGCAGTTATTCAAATTAGCATTACATGCTACCTATCGTGGATCCACGATCCACACGTTCCAGACATCAATCATGTCACAAACTGGGGGGATACATACTGGGGTATTGGTCTGGCGGTTCACAGCGTGCAGTGGTAGGCTGGGAAAGAAGATTCGCCTACGTGTAAACTGCAAGTGCACAACGCCTATTGGAGGCGTGGCAAGTACAGGTCAATCCACAGGGAAATGGAGTGGCATAAGTTGATCTCTAGGCTTTGCTAAACTGATTTCAAGGAAGTGTAACACAAATATGGGTTGTCGATACGACTAGATGATTTTTAAGTGACACGAAATAGAAAACAAGAATGCAATTTAAAGAGCACTAGGGCAGTCGAATCCACCACCTAATCTTAGCTAAGTCAGTCCAATTTCAATAATGTTCTTGTCCCTTGTAATGGATACCGGACAAGATGCAAGTTTGCCATTTATCCAGGGTCTCAATGGATGGCTTATTATCAACTAAGGCAACTAACTAACCCCTAGTATTAGCTATCTTGTCACAGTACAACTAATCACAGATCAATTTCATTACTTAGATGATTAAACCTATCCTAAGATGGATATTCTAATCGCAATTAGGGTATCTTTCCAAAGCACTAACTGTCTTCTCACGGCACAATTAGTCTAAGGATCAATAACAGTCAATGAAGCATGAATTGCAACACATTCAACATAGAAGTAATCTAACTACAATGGATACATGGCATACACTGTGAAAGTAAAATGCTGAAGTGTTCAGATTATATTTATCCTAAACATTATAGCACAACAAGAACAAAATCAAAACATGAACCAAACTTAGCAGTAGATTATGGGTTTCATCTAAACCCTAGTTTCACAAATTAGAACATGATTAAAAACAGTTAAAACACAAATTACACTAAGCTTGTGCTCAGGCTAATCCAGGCATGAGTTCTAACATCCACTCCTCACCATATTTATACATGCAAAATAAAAACCCTCATTCACTTCAATTTCGAAATTAAACAAATACCCTCTCACCCAAACTTGCTGAATCAGTTGTCGGCTCTGTGAATTCGGCTCTGAGCTCCATCAATTGATGTTCCCTCTGCTGTGAAGAAAACCCTAACCCTAGTTCTTCCTATCTCAGACTTAACTTCTAGGGAAGAAGCTATGAGAGAGATAAAGAGCAATTAGGAGGTGAAGGTGGTGCGGATGTTGGTGGCTGTGGTGTCGGGAGAAACGGTGGAGGCGGCTCTGTAATTTTTGGTCGGGAGAGAAAAGGGAGAGGGGTTTCTCTGAGTTGTGTCGGGGGAAGAAGAAAGAGAAGAGAAGAGAGAAATGAGGTGTTGGTCGATGGATGAAGGGTTTGATGGCTATGGTGTGAGGCAGGAGCATCGAGTGTTGATGAGAAGGACGGAGCGAGCATTGGATGCGGCTGGGCGAGATCGCACGGCTCAGGAAAGAACGGACTTGGATCCGGGTTATGGGCCGGGTCTTGGCTAGCTCAAGCCCGTGTCTTGTGAATGGGTTGCTCCTTGTTGGGTTGCAACTGATGCGCGCGCAGGCTTTGGCTTTCTGCTCCATAGACTCTTGTCTCCAATTTTCTGCTCTTTGGCTCCTCAATTTCTCCGAGCTTTATTTACTACCTAAAAACACAAAATTAATTAGTACAAATATTTATTCTTGAAAACAAGGAAAATAGAGAATATGGGATAATATCTGATTTCTGAGCACAAAAGATGAGTTAAATGCCAATAAAAAGGTGTAGAAATATGCAATATTTGGCACTCATCAAATACCCCCAAACCTGAATTTTACTTGTCCTCAAGTGAAACGAGAATTTAAGAAATCCTAACTATACCACCACGCTGGTTTCTCGAATGCATTTAGCGTATGCACTAAGCCTTTAAACCCCTAGGTGTCCCTAGTGGACGAGTTGTAGTCTCGTGAGGGTTTACAGAGGTGTACCCACAAAACCTTCTCCAACTTCGGAGTGTAAAAGAGTCTCAAGCATCCAAGGAGCTATGAGGACATAGAGTTTCTGCATGCTAGTAACATGAAGTTAGAACTACCAAAGAACGCATTCTCATCCTTAAGTGCTGAGCGAGAAGTAACCATACCATATGAAAGAATTCGGATTCGATTGTGATCATAAGCCTCGACTTCTGCCTCACCATTAGGGTTTTATGATAATTGCATTCAAAAAGACCTCTTTTTTTAGTCTCTCATGTGTGCAGGCAGGAATAAAGAGAGAAATCCTGCACACGTTGAAGGTAAGAAGGATAACCTTCCGAAATAATTTACTGGAGACTCCACGGAAGTGTGGACAAAAAGAATCTTTTCTGATGATCTCTAAGAAAGGAAATCAACCATTAGCAAGGATGGGAGTACTCACTTACCTTCTCACCGATCGGCAATTAATATCACTCTCTCAGCATTCATAGAAACGTCTTCAATCTTCGGTCTTCGGTCTTCAACTGTTGATGATGAACTTCTGAACTTCACAAAAACTTGACAATTTTTTTTTTTTTTTTTTTTACAATATGGTGTTAACTAGACTCAGAAAATAAACTAAAATTTTTTTTTTTTTTTTACATGAAATGAAAATAACAATAAAACAATAAAACTTGTATTGTCTTGATTTCATAAACTTCACTAATTCTTATCCTATTTTATTTTCTTTGTTGCACATAAACCTTGGACTATTTCAACTTTTCTTCAAATATTCTGATGATGCTCCGCTTGCTGACGATGATGTGTTTCTATGAATCTGTTGATGTTGTGAGGGAGAGAGTGATGCTAACTGCAAATCGATATTTAGAAGGAGTTTTCATCCTTAAACGTCACCCTCATGATTGACAAAATTAGCACTCAAGAGATCAAAAATAGTGCTGAAAGTGGTGCGAAGTTGGGTAGCTCACCATTCCTACCCGGAATTGACGTACGGTGACACACACTCTAACAGCTTTTCTAGAAAGTCACAAAAACTGAAGGTCGGTGCCTCGCTTGATGTAAAATGGGTAGTCTCCACTATGGGTGATCACAATTCTACTACCGAATATCTAAACAACACCTAATTCGCCCTCCGGTATGGTTAAATCCAACTTTAACGCTCTAATCAACTAAGAAACCTGATTGTGTTCTCCAGTACTTCCAAATTCTGTTATTTCGGTCAGACTCTCTATGTAAACATAGCTAGAAGCATGCTAGTGACTCTAAAATCTCTAAAAGTTGGAGGTTTTTATGCAAGTATTTACAAAGAATTTTTTATTTTATTTTATTTTATTTTATTTTTTGAAATAAAAGACTAAAAACTCTATATGCAAATGCACCCCCAAACCTAAATCAAACATTGTCCTCAATATGTCAACAGATAATAAGAATTTACACAGTCACATACTAAGAGAACTATGTTGATAAGAGAAAAGGGAAGAGATTATCGGTATGTCGGCGGGAGCAAGGTTAGAGCTTCATTAGTCAAGGCTAGAATCCAACATTCTCAGCGGAGATCATATTGGATTAGCACAATAAAAAGAAGACTCAACCGAATCAAGATAGAAAATTTAACAAGTCCTACTGGATTATATACAATGAAAATTCACCATACACCAACAATCTAAAGAGTTGAGGATCAACCCAAAAGAAGATATGCAAAGACATCAACAGCCTTACACAAATATAACATGAGAATGCAAGTAAGGATGCACAAGTGAATGATTTTCCCCCAAACCTAAACTTGTCAACGATGTGTTTGTGAGCACAAAATCTTGCAAATTTAAAGGTACATCATGCACAAGGTCTAACTCAAAATGAGTTTTGCTAATAACAGGCAAACATACATATTCCAACTGTGGCTCCTTAAAGGTGTTATACTTTGATGCAAAATAGTCCAAGAGGACTTGGGAAGCACAAAGCTCTAGGCCTAAATTAGGCATTTTCAGAAAAGTTGGTTTTGCAATTTTGTTACAAACTACACCTAGGTTTGGTGGAAATCTAACAGATTGTGACATGGTCATGATGTTGGGCTTGTCTAAGTTGTTCACATGTGTGAGCTCAAGAGTAACAGTATCACTCACAACAATATCTCCCAAATCACCTACAAGTGCTGTGACATGCTCATGTTCATAAAACATTTCTACAAGCCCTAGTCCATAATCATCATCTTCGATTTCATGCATAGGAGATCACAATAAACTTCACATTGTGACCTAGGCTGAGAATTAGACAAATCATGTTCACTTGCATAAAACAGTTCATCAATCTCCATGTCATAATCATCATTACTCAAAATTTCATTCTCATGCATAAGATAATTGGTGCCAAAACTCTCAAATTCCCCAAGTCACAACCAGGTGGTATATCATGCTCATTTTCAGGTGAACAAATGCACGGACTCCAATTCAAAAAGACACAAGTATGAATATTAGAAGAAGCATCATTCATAGGGTTCACAGAAGAGAAACTTAATGTCTCTGAACCTAAAGATTCCACTACATTTTCAAAGTACACATGCTCTTCATATTCATCATCATCATCATCATCATCATCATCATCATAACACTGCATTTTCCTATTCAAAATTGTAGCATTTTTAGTGCACTCATCTACCTCTAGATTAGGTTCATATGCAGTGTCATGTGCATGAGTAGGAATAGATGCACACATCCTATCATGAACTTCCTTCCATTCTTCATTTTGTAACCGAGTCAGATTCATTTGAAGCATCATAGTGAGATGTTCAATTGAAGGGGAGCCTTCACTAGTGGGTATGCATGCTTCATATGGATACTCAGTACATGTCTGTGCACAAGGGTCACTAGAGAAGGGAAATTCAGACATTGTGCTATATGGATGATCATGCATTGCATTCAATTCAAGCCTAGCATTGTTTTGCTCCATGATTTTGAGGTTCTCCATTATAGACTGCATGCAAGGGTTCACTGGAGGGTAGCATTGTTCAACCTCCCACTTTGGTGAATGATACATATGTGCAAAGTGATTAGGGTACATGCATTCAAGGTCAGGGCCCTGAGATGGCTCATAATACTCCCTAAAATCATTATGGGTTGTGGGATATTCATATTGTGAAGCATTCCCATAAGCAAGCTCTCTAATGGATTTGTTTTCATCCCCAGTTGCAGACCAAAATCCTGACATGATCTAGCAACTTAATTTGAACTCAAAAAGAAGCAACCATAGCTTAGCACACATCAAATCATATCAACACAGAGAAGGAAAGATGATACAAGAAAATGGCACCCAATTTTTAGAATTAAGCACACAGGAGTGATGGGTGTTGCTGCAAATGTGCAGCCCAAGTTATGCAAAGCCCAGGTTATAAGCAGCCCAGCAGTTGCACAGCTTAGTTGTTATGCAAAGCCCAGTGCACAGTGGGCTTCAGTTTGGTTTAAGTGGGCTTCAGTTTGGTTTATGTGGGCTTCAAGTTTGTGCAGAGCCCAGTGAGACACAATTCACACAACAAAATTGACACCTGATTCTAAGCACGAGGAGTGCTTCTTCATTGCTTTTTAAGAAAGACACAAAGATCGCTTTATGCACATGCCAGTTGGCGGGAGAAAGGTGCACAGGCGGATGATTATGCTTACTCAAGTTACTCAACCCTCATTCAAATGCCACAAAATCACACACACAATAGTGATACCGGTTCGGAGATGCAAATAAGAACGATTCTTAGCAATTTATAACAAATTCAAAGAGTGCGAGTGTCATCTCTGGTTCGATTGACCTCAATTCTCGGATGGCATGCGCGGAATTTCGGGGCAGATGGGTTAACCAGGGACTCACAATAGATTTGCAGGCTTAGCATTCAACAAGTGAAAATGACAAATGAGCTTGGCGGATGATAGCTCACACAAGATTTCAAACAAAGTCAAGCATGCACAAGGTTACAGGGTCACACAGTTGCAGCAGATGCAGGGGTCTTGGTGATCACAGGTAAGCTTCAAAGGTTAACAGGGTAGCTAGTTTAACACTCTCATGCAGTAAGGATAACTCATCAGTGTGGCTAGTCTATCAGTTAATCAATCAGATTTTGTACAGCCAATACAATCTCAGTTCCCCAAAGCAACTCTCTCATGTCATAGGATTATGCTTGTGCACACAGATTCAAGGATGTGTTACTGCTCAGCCAAGACACAAATGCATATGCATAGAACTGATGCTTATAAACAATGATGACCCTCAATCTCAGGCAATACAGATAGACAATGCTCACGAGATTTAAAAGGCTAGGCCTAGCATTTGTGTACACAGAGTTGTGATGCTGCACTGGAGACAAGCAGTGATGCGCCAAGGTGGAAAGTAATGCCTCTAGGGATGTCAACAGGGTCAGTTGACCCCAATTTTTCACAGATCATGCACAGATATGCAGGGATTCACAGGGTTGTGTGGTTACAACACTACTTCAGAGCTTAAGCTCTTATGGCAATTAGCTAAGGCAAAACAACAAGTCAGCACACTATTCAGATGCAAGTGTCAACAGGGTTATGCCCAAAAATGTAAGGCAGATTGGTTGAGCAAGGTCTGTCAGCAGGTTTGCAAGTTTGCGACTACAGCAAGAAACTGATTTCTTATGTGAGCATGGCATACAATTCACAACATCAAAGGTTCACAGGGTCAGCAGAAGCAACAGTTGAACAAATTACAGCACAGTTGACAGCACACAGAGGGTCAACTGGGTTGGTTGATGTTATAATTTTCAGAGGTTAATGCTCAATGATTTGCAGGGCAGATGGCTTAGCTCAGTTGACGTTCTTGGTTTCCACAGGCTATGCTTAAGGGTGACAGAGTCAACAGGGTTAGTTGACAGAGTTTGTCAACAGGTTTATGCACCAAAAGTGTAAGGTAGATGGCTCACAGGGTCACACAAGGCATAGGGCATGTGGCATCAACTCACTCAGTTGATGTCAACAGCCTGAGTTGATATCAACTAATTCAGTCGACTTCAACTGGGGCTTTCAGCTAGCTTGGTTATCTAAATTGCAGCTCAACCTCACAGCTACAGGGGCTGGGGTTAAGCACAGGGCAGATGGAAGCTAAGGTTTCACAGTGAAAATCTGCACTATTTTACCCTAATTTCAGTGCACAGATCACATGAAAGCACACATTTCATATTTTCAAATTTTTTTCAAGTGTCACTGAGATATGCAACCAATTAGTTCAACAGACAATTAGAGATGGTTGCCTAGCAGGGTGGCTATTCTATCATGCAAGGCCAATACGGTGGTTATCTTTGTGATGCTCGGGCAAATTTCAAAGAATGCAGTTAGTAGCAAGTTTGGCTAACCTCAAATTCACAGCTCAAGCACAAATGTGACAGGGCAGCGGTTGTAGCCACATGGCTATGTTGTTCTGCTCCTTGGGCTTGATCAGCAGCACGGCGACACAGCAGGCACCTGCTAACTCAACAGATCAACTTCACTTCTCAATATTTCACAATTTTAAAGCAAGAGAGCATTACCTAGTAAGTTCAAAAGACTGATACTAGAATTTCAAAACAAGGATTCTGTAATATGAAGGTTAACCACTGTACTTGGTTATCTGTTCAGGGCAGACCAAGTCACAGGTGTTAAAAAAAAAATTTATCCAATGATGCCAATGCTCAACTCACAGATGCACTGTTTTATGAAGGTGAAAGAGAGTTTACAAGTATAGGCTGCACTTCCAGATGAGAACTACAAGCTTGAGATGATACCAGTTCCACTAAGTTACTTTACAGGGTAGTGATGCAAAGATGCTAATGATATGATTACACTAAGTTACACTATACAAGGCTAAAGGCAGCAATTCAAAGTAAATATGTACAGGGTGCAATGAAAATCAGTGAAGTGCAAGCCAATAATCTCTACAGCGCACTACCAATTCCCCGGCAGCGGCGCCAAAAACTTGGTAGGCTGGGAAAGAAGGTTCGCCTACGTGTAAACTGCAAGTGCACAGCGCCTATTGGAGGCGTGGCAAGTACAGGTCGATCCACAGGGAAATGGAGTGGCATAAGTTGATCTCTAGGCTTTGCTAAACTGATTTCAAGGAAGTGTAACACAAATATGGGTTGTCGGTACGACTAGATGATTTTTAAGTGACACGAAATAGAAAACAAGAATGCAATTTAAAGAGCACTAGGGCAGTCGAATCCACCACCTAATCTTAGCTAAGTCAGTCCAATTTCAATAATGTTCTTGTCCCTTGTAATGGATACCGGACAAGATGCAAGTTTGCCGTTTATCCAGGGTCTCAATGGATGGCTTATTATCAACTAAGGCAACTAACTAACCCCTAGTATTAGTCAGTCTTGTCACAAAGACAACTAATCACGATCAATTTCATTACTTAGATGATTAAACCTATCCTAAGATGGATATTCTAATCGCAATTAGGGTATCTTTCCAAAGCACTAACTGTCTTCTCAGGGCACAATTAGTCTAAGGATCAATAACACAATGAAGCATGAATTGCAACACATTCAACATAGAAGTAATCTAACTACAATGGATACATGGCATACACTGTGAAAGTAAAATGCTGAAGTGTTCAGATTATATTTATCCTAAACATTATAGCACAACAAGAACAAAATCAAAACATGAACCAAACTTAGCAGTAGATTATGGGTTTCATCTAAACCCTAGTTTCACAAATTAGAACATGATTAAAAACAGTTAAAACACAAATTACACTAAGCTTGTGCTCTGGCTAATCCAGGCATGAGTTCTAACATCCACTCCTCACCATATTTATACATGCAAAATAAAAACCCTCATTCACTTCAATTTCGAAATTAAACAAATACCCTCTCACCCAAACTTGCTGAATCAGTTGTCGGCTCTGTGAATTCGGCTCTGAGCTCCATCAATTGATGTTCCCTCTGCTGTGAAGAAAACCCTAACCCTAGTTCTTCCTATCTCAGACTTAGTTTCTAGGGAAGAAGTTATGAGAGAGATAGAGAGCAATTAGGAGGTGAAGGTGGTGCGGCTGTTGGTGGCTGTGGTGTCGGGAGAAACGGTGGAGGCGGCTCTGCAATTTTTGGTCGGGAGAGAAAAGGGAGAGGGGTTTCTCTGAGTTGTGTCGGGGGAAGAAGAAAGAGAATAGAAGAGAGAAATGAGGTGTTGGTCGATGGATGAAGGGTTTGATGGCTATGGTGTGAGGCAGGAGCATCGAGTGTTGATGGGAAGGACGGAGCGAGCATTGGATGCGGCTGGGTGAGATCGCACGGCTCAGGAAAGAACGGACTCGGATCCGGGTTATGGGCCGGGTCTTGGCTAGCTCAAGCCCATGTCTTGTGAATGGGTTGCTCCTTGTTGGGTTGCAACTGATGCGCGCGCAGGCTTTGGCTTTCTGCTCCATAGACTCTTGTCTCCAATTTTCTGCTCTTTGGCTCCTCAATTTCTCCGAGCTTTATTTACTACCTAAAAACACAAAATTAATTAGTACAAATATTTATTCTTGAAAACAAGGAAAATACAGAATATGGGATAATATCTGATTTCTGAGCACAAAAGATGAGTTAAATGCCAATAAAAAGGTGTAGAAATATGCAATATTTGGCACTCATCATGCAGCGTGCAACGCGCCATCACAAGAACGTGTTAGGAAGTCATGGACGGTAAGAGATGAACAGGAGAAGTGGGCAAGACTGGTCGTGTGGCACCGACGCACAACTCCACTACTCCATCACTCCACTTCCTCCACTTCCCACGAGAGACGTGAATAAGGCTCAATGACTTGTATAAATAGGTTCTCCGCCCTATTTCAAAAACAAGGAAAATACAACAGAGGCAAGTGTTAATACAAAACGTATTCCAACACCCAGAGCCTGCTTGCACCAATCGTAAGCCTGCTCTTCTTTCTGTTACAAGTCATTCATAGCCAACACCTTCACAATCTCAACACCTTCTTCGCTTCCCTCCCTAAGATCAACCCCATCTCCTTCACTTTGTGACCGAAACAAGTCTGGAACGGCCATTTCTTGGTTTAGGCCGGACTTGCACAGATTGACTTCTGAATCTACAAGCACTCACCGTGCAGTGCATTTGTTTAGGGTTTAGATTCATTCCTTATCCACACACCCCAAATTACCAAATTCAACAGGAGTAGTTTTCACCCATAAACAGTACGGTAATGTGTGTATTGCCGATATACTTAACAATTATGACCTGGATGCTACTGTTTTGGTTAGTGATTTGCTGCATAATGAATGGGTAATTTCGGACATTCATTTGGTTAATTTGTTGGCGGCTGGTATTCAAATTGTTGAGCTTCCACAGCCACAGGGAGGTGATGATAAAAGAGTTTGGATGCCGGATTTGAAGGGGATTTTCTCGGTCAAGTCAGCAAAAGATTTAATTTGTAGGAAGTTTGAGGCTTTGTATGGAGAAAATTTTCTTTGGCGCAAAATTGTTCACCCAGCTTTAGCTGCTCAGAATTGGAAGATTTTGCGTGGTGCTTGTGCAACTTTGGCCAAGGTCTGAAGTAGGTTCAAAATTCAATTGGTTAGTAAATGTTAATTTTTTCATAATACTGAGGAGTCACATGAACACATTGTTTGGAGCTGTACTTTTTCAGAAAACATATGGACATGGATTTCAGGTATTTTTCAATTAAAACCTCTTTTGAACCTTACAAACTCTTACAAAAATGCAAAGGGGAGGAGTCGGATTATCAAAGACCTCTGGTTAATTGCTAACCTTGTTATCAGATTAGAATTGTGGCACACACGTAACAAGTGTGTTTTTTAGAAGAAAAAAGCCAATTTGGAATTTCTAAAGAAGCGTATGTTTTCTTTGATTCATATTCAGCAAGGGTGAAGAGTTATATGCATAACACGGTTTCTGGCTTGGAAATTTTAAATTTTTTTCCGGTTTACACATAGACGTGTTAGGACAGTGGAGCCGGTGGAATGTTTTTGGTCCCCTCCAAATAAAGATGAAATTCTTTTATGTTGTGATGCGGCGGCTAGAGGAAATACGGGTAGAGGTGGAGCTGGTGCTGTTGTGAGGGATGCAGATTGTTTATTTTTGGGGGAGATGTGTATTGGCCTTGGAGTCACTAACAATTATCTTGCTGAACTCTTGGGTATAATTTTTGGTCTTTAATGGGCTTATAAATGGGGTGTTCTCAATGTTCTTATTCGGTCTGATTCTATTGGGGCGATTAGTGATTTGACTTCATCTAACGTTCCATAGTTTCTTATACAAAGGTGGAGGGAAATTTGTGACAGTTACGGAACCATAAGGTTTCAACATACTTATAGGGAATCCAACTTTGCAGCGGATACTATGGAAAAAAGAGGGTGTTTTTTAAATAATGGGGAAGGCATGAATTATGAAGTGAGACCGAATTTTCTTGCTTCAATTGAATATCCAAATGTCTCTTATTATAGATTTAAGTAGTTTTAAAGTTTTTGGGGTCTTTGACCTCTTTTCTTTTAAACTATTTGTACATGTTGTTATCTATTAATACTATTTTGAACTTACCAAAAAAAAAAAAAATGAAAACGAGTTTCTAATAAAATGCAAAGGCGGGGCAGTACACGCTTTGAATCCGCAAAAATGAGGAAAAATATTTTTTGGATCATTTTATAAGATATTGTTCCAATGACTCTAAGATATGTAAGCCATCATTTCTCTAGTTCTGACTTGAATTCATGGTCTCATTATCAAAATCGAGTTTTTCATAAAATGCAAAGGCGGTATATGATTTGTATCCGCAAAATGATGCAAAATATTTTTGGATCATTTTGTAAGATACCGTTTTGTTGACTGTAAGCTTTGTAACAAGCCAACATTTCTCTAATTCTTACTTGAATTGAAGGTCTCATTCGCGAAAGCGAGTTTCTAACAAAATGCAAAGGTGGCGGTACACGCTTTGTATCCGCAAAAATGAGGCAAAATATTTTTTTGATCATTTTGTAAGATATTGTTCCATTGAATGTAAGCTTTGTAATAAGCCATCATTTCTCTAGTTCTGACTTAATTTGAAGGTCTCATTATCAAAACCAAGTTTTTTACAAAATGCAAAGGCACGAATCAAGTTGTTACCATTACTAGGGTGAAATAGAGTGATTGAGATACCAAAAAAAAAAAAAGAATAAGAAATTGAGACCAGACCATCAGACCAACCAGAATAAATTCAATAAAGTCGACCGCTGGTTCCCTTGTATATGCCAGTTGTGTTGACCTAGAGTTAGGATTATCGACCGCTGGTCCCCTTGTATATGCTAGTTGTGTTGATATTAGTCAGACCAGTATCTCAGTCCATTAGGATAGGTTCATCTTGGCAGAGGCCTTCAGACAGATATGGGAAACACCGTTCACTTTAAAACATCTACGTTTTTCTCTATATCCATCTTCTTGATCTTTTCATGTGATTGGTTTGACTCCGAATATTGATGTCCATAGTGCGACTATCTGAGTAGAGCTCTGTCACTTATATATGAATTTTAGTATGCTTGAGTGCAAACTCATGTACAACAATTGGAATTTCGCATCAGGGTACTTCCTTCTATAGTCAATGATTGTATGCCAAACTAAGGAGATTCTTTAGTGCCTTTCAAGGTTCTGCATAGATAGCTAGGGTCTGGAGTAAAGGTTTTGTGGGTACACCTCTAGTAAACCCTCCCGAGACTATAACTCGGCCATTAGGGCCACCTAGGGGTTCAAAGGCTTGTTGCATACGCTAAGCGCAATCGCGATGCCTGCGACAATGAGTTAGGATTTTATTTTCTGTTTTAGATTTGCTCGAGGACTAGCATTTTTGTGTCTGAATTGTCCTCGATGTTTGTATTGTTAGAACTCGATTTTTGTATTAATATTGTGTTTTTGAAATAAACAATTTTGGAAAATTCGACTCGAAATTTGATGAAGGCACCCGGAGGACACATGTTATTCGGACTCTCAATGTTGGATAAAGGGCACCTCAATTACTAAGGGGCACCTCAATTTATAGGGGCACCTTCTTTACTATTTGCACCCCCGGGCGCCAACTTCTAACCACACCCCAGCAGTGGTTAAGGGACAACCTTCTTCTTACTCGTGAATAACAGTTTTGGCGGAAAAGTGATTTTTCAAAATTGAATTTTTGCGGGAACTTTGTTGCCGTGACTGGCAGATTTGGGTTTGAATTATGGGAGTATTTTAGAGAGATTCAATCGCTAAAACTCATTGGGCTAGACTTGTTAGCGATACCAGGTATGGTATAGGTGTTTTATTGGCGTAAATTTGGGCTGGATGATCGTTTCTCGACGGAACATAGATGGAGGATAAACTCGGATTTCCTGTATTGATTATGAGAGAGTTTTAGTGAGACTTAATCGGCATAATTGGTTGGATATGTTCTTTTTCTGTCAAACAGGAATGGTAAGTCAATTGGAATCGTAAAAAAAAGGAAGGAAATCATGAATCTAGATGCAACAGGGGAAGAATATTTCGAGGATATTACTCGGGATTTTGTGGCTATTTTTGGAGAGTTTTGTTGCTGCTGAAACTTGTTTCAACGTGTAGGAGTGTGTGTAATGCAGGAAAACACGAAGAATCAACAAAATTCGCGTGCAAGAGATAAAACAGGAAATTATTTCATGTGAATACCCGAGAGAAATAAAGAGAAGATATTCGCATTTACTCGGAGATTGGATGGGTATGTTGAGTATAAAAGGGATTGTGGGAGCAGGATAAAGGTATTGAGAGTTGGGAGAGGCTACAAAGAAGAATAAGAAGCTGCACAGCAGATTTCTCTACTGCTGCAGAGAAGGAGAAGCTGAAGAACAATAAACTGATAAGAACTGTCGTTCTTGACTATCACATATTCAACCCATAAACGGCAGCTCTTCTGCGACACCAAATAACAATAGTTCTTCGCAAGAGTTGTAACAGTGAGTTTGTAAAGCCCATCAAGCGTTGCAAACTCCTGGTTGATATTATTTTTCTCCCTTTTCTTCTTTGTAAACACCAATTGAGCTATAAATATATATTTTGAGCGTGCTTTTCACTATGTGGAGCCAAACCTTTCACTGGGACGACGGAGGAAACCAAAATTCATCATGTGGTAAATTCATTTAATTCTTTATATGACTATTTTCATTGAATTAAAATTAGAAAAAGATTTTTCTTAATTTATTGTCATTTCGTTTGATGGTTTATGCTTAGGATTAATTCTTTTGATATGCCATGCTTAAGTTTTACAACTAATATTTTAAGAATCTACCTTAGGCAAAGAAATAGAGCCAAAATTCTTATTGAATAATGGTTTAGAATAAATAGGTGAATCGCATGAATTTGAATGTTTGGTGGAATCCTAGTCCTAGTACCTCTTGAAACATTGTTATTATTTTGTATATATTTGCTAGTTTTATAATTTAAATCTAAATATCAATCTCATCAAGTCCGAGTGAACGACAACCTTACTTACCACTATCTAAAATTCGATCAATGCAAACACAAACAACTAATAATATTATTTACTCGTGCATGTTATTCTTGCATCACCCCAAGTTATGATTCACATAGTGCTCATTGTGGTCCAAGTGGTTAGTTAACCGTGCGTTACCAGATGTTCGCATCAACATTTCCATAGTTTTCAACCAGCTGCTAAGCAATAAAAATGCGACCCCTCAGTCATCGCAAGTACCCATGCATAGCTACATAAGTGAGACCCATTGGTCATCACATTAATAAATTATGGAATTCGAGACAACCACATCATCATACAACAAACAACTCTTTTTACTTTTGTGCACATGTTATTACCGCATCATCCCTTAGGTAGTCCACCTAATTCTCCTACCGTGCGCCGGAGAACTAAGTGTTGTCGATTCCAATACAAGATAATAGATCCATATCTTCTAGACGACCCCGCGGTCATCGCCACAATAATTTATGGAGATCGAGCCAACTACGGGCGATAGGCAAAAAGTAACATAGTTGTCTTTCACATAGCATTCTCATAACGACACACAAATTGTAACACCAAAAAGTGGCATACACCAAAACCATCACTTATAGCCACCAACGAGGTAAACCACTATCTTATAGATACACTAGTGAGAAAAGAATCTCAACATTTATTTAAGTTTTAGGGGTGGATATCTTTAAATGATGCCTACCGTTCTCATTGTCAATCTAAATGAAAGGTCACAGGGACTGTCATCCGTATAATCACTAAAAGAATTAAGTCACTGCAAGACATAACCTCAAAAGAATTAAGCATAGTAAAAAATCATTCTAGTACACATCTGAGCAAACAAAATCTTTTACAAAAAGAACACCTTCAAAATCTTATTCATCTTATTCTCTAAGTACTAGTACTTTAGAAGTTTTCCAGATTTACTAGACCAACTATAAAAACTGTAAGAGTTATAAAACTACACAGTTCATTTCAAGGATGACTCTAATACTAATATCAACTTTTGAAAATCGTAACTAGAAACAAGCAACACATAATTTAATACAAGACAAAATTAACAATCAACGTGCTCCTAAATTTTGCTTACGTGATCATACAAGACCCTACTCCCTCTCCCAATAATTTATGTTACCAGGGCTCTGATACCACTTTGTAACATCCCCACTCTGAATTTCTAGGTCGGCCTCCCAAAAACTCAATGTGTGGCATACTCATGGACCACTTTACACACTCAAACCGTCAAGCCAACAAATGGAGATCGGGCTATTGTATGGAGCAAAATGATAACGATCTAAAAAATAAATGAACAATTTATTTTAAATATAAATGATAAAAGTTTTAAAGTTTAATAAAATCTTGAAATTAAAATTAATCTTCGACACACAGGTCGGTCCCCGAAATAAACGCTAAGAATTCATTTAAAAGGAATAAGAGTCCGGTCTTAAAGAAAACAATAAAACATTTAGCTAATTAAGTACATTAAATTAATGACAAAGTAGCTTTTCGGAACGGAAACGTAATCTACCATCTAGATTACTCCACGAACACGGTTTCCTGAAAAAATAGTAAGTTGGGTCAGACCCTAACTAAAAGTAGGCTTTCACTCCCTTATATTTTTTTAGAAGATCTAACAAGCCCAAAAGTATGTATTAAAGAAAATGGTTGGCTGGACGTAAAATGATTTGTAAGCACCGACGCTATTTAAATACCATCATAATGACAGCACCTTAAGGAGTAAAAAGTAGACCAATCAGAACTAATACCATAATGCGAAAACAGGAAATTAAGTTAGGAAACCGGAAGCATGAACAATACCCGTACCCTGGTCCTATTACGCTTTGATAACTTCCCCTCTCGTGACTCATAGGCTAACCGTTCAACAAACCGTATCGACCCTTGTGTAGCCACCTAGCTCTCCTACCGTGCGCCGGAAAACATGGTGTTATCGAACCCATTCAAAGATAATAGATCCATATCTTTTAGGCGACCCCGCGGTCATCGCCGTAATAAACTATGAGACACGAGCCAACTACGGGCGATGGAAAAGCACACAAATAAGCACGCCATTCATACACACTAAATGGTTTTAGTGTGACTGCCTATACCACCTCACGGAAGTCACTAACAATTCCACCCTCATTCCTTAAACCTTCTATTCAACATGACGGTAAAATAGTGCATTTCATTCCTTGCTCAACACTAAGTGCACAAATTAACTCTACAAAACAATTTAGTCAGAAAACAAGTCACACACCTCACCGTTCCCGGAACTCATTCCTAGTTATATCCCAGGTTGATACAATTACTTCTACTGTATCGTAGATGCTCGGTCCAAGATTTAATCGACCATTACTAACAACACTAGTACATCGTACTTACTCAAGGGGATTTAATATCTAAGCCTAGATGCACTAATTCCCTGACGGCAGTGACTAATTCTATTTAGTTTGGACAACAAAAAAAGACAAAATCATGAGATCCTAGCACTTCTATATTGTAGACCATTATTCAAATGCTAATATAAAAACAACCTATCAGGATGAGTTTAAACAAGACCATGATTATACCCATAGCTATACAACATAGGTAAAAAATGAGAGCACCCATCTCAGCCATACGTACTCTACTCAGACTATCGATACCACATTTTAAACAACAAGAGTAGTCGTTTCCCGTTGTACACATCACATATCTTAAGCAAAAGCTTTACGCAGTCGACACTTAGCCACTCTCTTAGCCTGATCCTAAGCCTAGACTAATAGGAAATTTAAAACATATTACTACATACCTTCTCTCTTTAATCTAATTTTCTTAGAACTTATCTAAACTTGATAGATCAAATTTAAAAGGTATAAGAGATAGAAAACCTACCTGATTTCGCATCAAGAGAAATAATCCCCCAACGGGTTTCGCCTTTAGTCCTCGTATTGATCTTCTTTATCCTTCAACTTTTCTCTCATAGAAGCTAAGGTTTTCAAAAGGAAAAGGTTTATGCGGCTAGTTCTATTTTTAATATTTTTGTGACAAAAATATATAACCCTAATCTCCTAAAATATATTCTCTTAATTAACTTGCCAAAACAGTCGAGATTTTCCTTCAAACTACTATGTAGGATAATTATGGAAACCCAAAACCAAGGGTATTACTAAACGACAAGCATTTTTATGATAAGGGGATTTTACAATAATTGTGCTTAAACGTTATATCTAACGAAAGAGTAAAGCATTGACTAAGGGGGAGCACATATCATATTGTTGTTGTAATTACCTTGACGACAAAAGGGGAATAACAAAGATGTTCGGATTGAAAATCTACCTATCTTACCTTTAGGGGGAGTATAAGATTTGTTATTTAAATGTCAACAACGGCATTTATTAATTGAATATATGCAGGTTATTGTGCTGTTAAAACTTGGAATCAAGCGTATGTTTAATGAATTATTGTAATTTGTTTATCCATATGATTTAATTGTTGTGTCACTAAAATTGGAAAAGGGGGAGATTGTTAGAGTATAGCTCGGTTGAACCCACCAAGCGTTGGTATGTCAAGTTTGGTTGTCATATTCTAGTGAATCAAAACTCATCTAAGAGTCGCTTGATTATGTACTAGAGATAACTTCGTATAGGTTAGACTAGAAAGTCTAGGATTATGAGACATACAAGTATTACTCGAAGACCTAAACAATGTGAAGAAGTAACGAGCTACAACGACGACATCATCCTTCCTCTTGAGGGTTAATAATATTGACTTGAACTGTTTCATTCCTAACGTATCTTTCAAATCGTGTTATATTGAAAACATAACTGCGAAGCTGTGAATGATTATACTCTAGTAGTGAGACATGATCACATGATCATAACGTTAAGGAATTAGAATACGAAGTATAACGCTTATCTTTTGAACTTCGTATATATGACATCGACATAATCATATGAATGCTATTGTGATTATGTGTATGGGTAAAGGTGAAGATTTCATCCCAGGAAACAATGTTTACATTTTTTTAAAGGAAGTACATTCATGAACTTGTTTTATGAATCAAAAAGGAAATCTCTAGGCTTATTGGTATTGTTATTCATTGCATATCTTTAGATTACCAATATGTGTAAGTTAGTAGAACCGATCATAACTTGTTATGTATCTCGGTATAACTAATCACAGTTCCTGACTTATGATTTGGTATGACTGGTTTTTATTCATAAGTGTAACCGATCCTAAATAATCACCTGAGATGGTATGATCGATATTTGTAATTGGTGTGACTGATCCTAGTAATTGGTGTGACCGATCACAAAAGAGTTGTGTAATCGATCATTGTAATTGGTGTAACCGGTACTAGTAATTGGTGTAACCGATCCTGGTAATTGGTGTAGTTGCAGGAAATCATACACTACACCCCTCACAAGAATCCACACAATCAATCCATTGAAGATGAACAATTATAATTTTTGTTGATTAATTTCTTGAATGTTTACAAGATAAAATGGAAAAGAGCTAAAGAAAATACAATCACTATAAACTTTCTCTCTCTTAATGACTTGCTCAACACTCGAAAAAAGATCCCTCTCCCAACAGGCCTGTTCGGCTCTTTATATAGGGTGTTACAGAATGGATGACAGCTAAGTTGTCCTTTATTTTTGGGAACAATTTGCGAAGTGTCGCAAGTGTACAAATGTATAATCTCGCGACACTCCTAGATCTCACTAGGTCTTCACACCTTTCTCGTGTTCTGGCTGTCGTCATCCATCGCGTCATTTATTTTATTCGTATGCGACGACTTCGCTACGTAACATTTATGAGTTTCGCAGAAGTGTTGGTGTTGCGATATTCTGATCCTACATCTTGCCTCTTCTCATGTATTCTCTGCAAAGGAGAGAATGTCA
>JAJJWW010015515.1:0-14850 GCA_023531295.1 Papaver armeniacum | reverse complement strand
TTTCATACATACCAACAACAACCTTGTAGTGGGTATGTAAGTCAAGCACCTAGGTGGGATAATTCTACATCTAATTGGCTTTATTCGAGTTGTATGCAGATTTTGAATGGATTACAAGACATGCAAGAAAGGCTAGACCAACTTGACCGTGATAGAGAGAACATCGCACAAACCAATTTTTGGAATATTTCTTCTTACCCGACTCCAGATCGTAGTTATGATCATTCACCCATTCAAAGGGAAGAGTCATGGGAAAGACAACATATTGTAGTCAATGGTGGTAAGCGTGTGAAGGTCAAGAAACTTGCGCAGAAATTATACAAGTTGGAAGATGATGGAGCCTCGGAAGAGCCTGTCGATGAAATTAGTAGGACCATTCATATGGAACTTAAACGACGTCGTGATAAGGGTTGGGAAACCGACGACGATTCTTATTATGGTGAGACTGAAAATGAAGACGTAGATGATTGTGTTGAAAAGGACCAACCTTTGGAAATATTTGATGACATTAGTGTAGTTGACTCAACTCTTGATCTTTATAATGATCAAACACCTATTCAAAAGGTACATGAGTATGATGAAACTAGTGTGTTACAAAACTTCCTTGCAACAAGGTTTGAGTCTAATGAAGAGGAGTATGTTGAGAATGAGAACGTTAGGACCAATATTGTGGAAGACCCAATTGAGTTTGCAAATGATTGTAATGATGATGTTAATGTCGAGACTTTGGTTAAGGCAGAAACGGACGAAGAATGGTAATACAAGAGATTGTGCAAGGTTTGTCTAACCCGTTGCCTATTGTTTCTTCTCCTTTACCTCTTATTGGTTTGAATGTATGTGCTTCGAGAATATTGTTGAATGACTTTGTTTCTCGATATCCTCCATTGGAGATACTTGATTCTCATACTATGCAGGTTTTGAAACAAGAAACCGTGGAAGTACCCGACTTCTATATTCTTTATACACTTCCAAGTGTGGACAAGAATAAGTGTGGGGGATGCTTTTATCGGTTAATAGCTTCGTTTCTGTTTTATATTACTAATATGTGTGTGGAGCTAGTGTTTGCAAAACAGGTTCTATGGAAGGATCCCCAACTTTTCCGATTGTTGGTGTATGGGGAATGACTCTTGCAAGGATATAGTCGGGCTGACGACTTTAAACCAAGCGCTACATGGGAGGCAACCCATAGGTTTTGTATCTCTTATCTTTTATTTTTTTTGTCTTGTATTTACTTTTTCTTATCACCTTTCATTATAAGATTTCCCACCTTGACTTTCTTTGGACGATTCAATTTACATTGAGGACAATGTAAAGTTTAAGTGTGGGGGAGTGGTTAAGTACTTGCATTGTAAATTTTTCATAAATTTTCAACTTTTGTGTAAATTAGTGAATAAGAAAACTCCAACTTGTAGTTAGTTTAGAGTCACATAGTATACATGTCACTAAGATTACATCAAGAATCTCATAAGAGTGACTGAACTTAGAGATGACAGAGAACATGATCGGGTTTCTTAATTGTATGGGAGTTAAAGTTGGATTTAACCATGCCAAAGGGCAAATAAGGTGCGAGATCGAATTCAGATTAGAGTAGTGGTCCCCTATAGTGGAGACTACCCATGTTACATAATGTGAGGCACCGACCTTCAATTCTTTGTACCTGTCTAAATATGTGCTTTTAGAGTGTGTGTCACCGTACGTAAATTCCGGGCAGAATGGTGAGCTGCCCAACCTCCCACCATAGAAGCACTATTTTGATCTCTTGAGTGCTATTTTTATCAATCATGATGGTGACATCGAATTGCTAACTTACATATCACTTGTAATCTTGTTCGCGCTAGCACCATCCACTTTATCTCTCTCTACACCAACAGTCCATAGAAACACCATCATCATCAACATGAGGAGCATCAAAAATTCAAAGGAAAGTTGAAGACGTTTAAGGTTTACAAGCAACAAGACAAGGAGCAAAATTTTTATAAGTTGAAGACTATTGTACAAGAGCGAAGATTATAAAGATGAGAGTTCGAGAAGTTTATAATATCAAGACATACAAGTTGTGAAGAATCAAGCGGTAAAGTACTTACACCATGGCCTTTGTACTTGCATTTTTATTTTATTTGTATTTTATTTCTCTAGTCTCAAAAAAAAAAAAAAAAAATTAAAAAAAAAAATTAAAAAAAGAGAGAAAAAAAAAGACAAGAGAAAATTTTGTTAGGTGCATTATTAGTTTTATTATTTTGTTTTGTTTTCATTTTGTATTTGTTTAATTTTTCTTGTCTCAATTAAAAAAAAAAAAAAAAAAAAAAAAAGAAAGAGAAAAAAAAAAAAGAGACAAGAAAAATTTGTTGTATCATATTTTGGGTTTGTATAGTTCGTTTGTAGTTTTGTTCTTTCAATAAAGCCAATGGAAGAAGGAATATCTATAATGAAGTTTCAAGCAATAAGGATTGAGAGGAAAAGAGTTACATTGTCAAGATTCTACGAAGTTCAAGAGTTATCATCAAGAGTTGAAGACCGAAGACGAAGATGAAGACACCGATTGAAGACCGAAGACGTTTCTATGGATGCTATGAGAGTGGTGCTAACTGCACGCCGAACGGATAACGAGGTAAGTAAGCATATTCCCACCTTCGTTAAATGGTTGATTTCCTTTCTAGAGATCGTCGGAAAATGGGTTTTCAAAATGATAAAAGATGTGGGTTTTCAAAACGATTCTGGAGGGTTATGCCTTCCTACCATTCAAGGTGTCGCAGATTCTCTCTTCATTCCTACCCGGGACACATGTGTGACCCATAAAAAAGCTATTTATTATTGAGAGCAACTTCATAAAACCCTTTCTTGTGAGGCAGAGTAGAGACTTTTGATCACTCCGAACCAGAATTTCTTTCTATAAGGGATGGCTATTTCTCTCTCAACTTTTAAGGATGAGATTGTGTTCATTTATGTGTCTAACTTCTTATGACTAGTGTGCAGAATCTCTATGTCTTCTTAGCGCTTTGGATGCTATGATTACGGAGAACTAGTTAGTTGGAAAAATAGGTTTTGTGGGTATATCTCTAGTAAACCCTCACGAGACTATAACTCGTCCACTAGGGACACCTAGGGGTTCAAAGGCTTGTTATTTATGCTAAGAGTAACCGTAGCCTCGACGACACGAAGTTGTATGTATGTTTTAGAATAAGTTTTGTTTGATTTGCTCGAGGACTAGCAAATTCTAAGTGTGGGGGAATTTGATAGGTGTTGTAAACACCTTGATATTTATCCATTATTGATGCTTTCTTTGCGAGTTTTCATGTAAATTATGTATCTTATGTTTGCTTTTGAGTTTTATATGTGTTTTGGAGTCATTGGGGCAAAAGGAAGTGGAACTCGCTCAAATCCAAGATTTCTTCTCATCATCTCGAAGAGCACGAAAAGACGAAGCCAATGGCGAAAGAGTGGAGTCAATCCGACATCGTATGAAGAATCTGGAAGCATCTGAAGCAAGCAGAAGTTGTCGAAAACTAGAGAACCTATAGAACTGTTATAGGCACCCAATCAATTTACTAAGGGCCACCTGCTTCTACTTTACTTCCTATAACTACAGAAGTTGGTCGAGATTTTCATAACTCAGTGTTCCCGTTCCAGCTCAATCATGAAGACCACCTCTGCACCAAGTCCTTCTCGCCGGCAAGCCTTATGTTACGATGGCTCATCAGTTAAGGCGAAGGCATTGTGTGTTATATTGAGAACCTGGACAAGATTCAGATATGGTTATTATCCGAGACAAGACAGGGATGAAGAAGAGTTCGTTGCCATTGAAAGTTGATGTTGCTGCCATTGGTATTTGAGGATTCAGTGCTGATTTAGAATGAATGAATATTTAGAACTATGGGTTCATCTCAATTGCAGGGAAGGAGATGGATAAAAGGGTTAGAGTTCAGCGGAGAAGTCATCTTCTTCACCACCAAAAACTGCACACAAGGTGCTTGACTAAACGCCTGAACGATGGCAGTGTTGCTGCTGCCGATGGGAAATGATGAAAGCTTGATAGTCTTTGGCAGTAAATGATGGAGCTGGGGAAGATATAATACTTGGGTCGTGATTAAAATGGATTTTAATACAATGCTGCTGTGATGACATTTGTTGATCACAACAATGACGATGATGGACGTTCGAAGGTCAGGACAGAATGCAGTTCTGTGGTATATTGGGATTTAGCTGCATCCAATGAGGATCGCTGGAGGTTGATGATCGAGATAATGGCAGTGACGGGAATGGAGAAGAATGGACAGTCTGCTATGAAGGTTGCTGCCATTGGCAATTATGGAGTTGGAGCACGAGAGAGATTCTCGATTATTGGCAGTGCTGCTATTCGTGGTAGCTATGGATTCGATGCTGTCAATGGAGTTGAAAACTGAGTCGAACTGCTGCCAATGCCGATAGATAAATATGATGCTGTTGAAGTGTTGCTGCCATATTGGTGGACTGTGGTGATGTTGGCAGCTATGTATATGAATGATGAAGACTTCAGGGTTTCGTTTGCTTCCGTCGATTGAAGACTGAGATGGAGGAGTAGGTGGTTTGAGTATGATGGTCGATAGAAAAAGGATCGTGGTTCTGTGTGATGCATGGTGGTGGATGGAAATTGTACGAATTACAAATGGAGCGATACAGCTTGGATGACGAGCTCGTGACGAGAAGAGTCTCGAATGGCAGTATGTTGGCAGCGATGTCAGTGAGGAAGATTAATAAGAGTTGTTGGAGACTGCCGATTCATGGGTGTTTGAACTGGTTGTGACGCTGGTGATGGAGTCAGCAGTTGATCTCGAGATAGTTGGATACTAAGCTTGGCAAAAGAAAGAAGTACAGGCAGTGATAGCTCGAGTTGGATTATGAGATGAAAAATGTTGTTGATAGCCATTGAACGAGATAGAGAGGCATGGTTCTCGGTGATGGTAATGTGTGTTGTCTCTGTTGGACTGTGATTGAGAATTCGATGGCAGTAATAGTGATGACGAGATGGAGTTCTGCCATGGTTCGTTGGCTGATGGTGATCACTGGAAGTGGATGCTGATATTAGAAGCTTCAGCGATGGAGAAAAAAAGAGATCGAGCTAATGAGGTCGAAATGGCAAGTGATGGTCGGGCTTTGCTGTGACTGAGAAGAACACGAGCAGGCACAAATGGAAGGATCTCGGCAGAAAGATGATAATCCCACTCGGTGTTTGATAGTGAATAATGGTTGAGCTGGGTTAAGTTTTTAGAGATCGAGAAGAAAAAGGAAGAAAGATGGACTTGCCTGTGGTGATGTTGTTGGCAGCGATGATAAGAATGGTGCTGATAAACTGATGTCGGTGAGGATAAACTGATGCCATGATTCTCGGTGATGGAGATGATCCAGCTTTTTGTGTTGTTAAAATGGTGATCAGGAACGGAAGAAGTTTGGTCGAGATAGAAAAGAACTCGAGATGGGTTAGCTGTTGATGATGATATGGTGCTCTTATTTGATGGAGATCAATGAAGATAATAGTAGCTCGAGAATGAAGTTGTATAATTTGTCGCCGATGAAACACGACTATGAATGGCTGAGATGAGAAGTACTACAGTAATGATAATGCTTACACTGTCGGTTCCACATGACCAACAATTAAGCTACCAAGTGGGCTAGAACAATGCAAGCCCAATAGTCTATCCAGCCAATAATTTACACGAGCAGAATAAGGTTGCGGCTATTCTAGAAGTTTCGACAGAGTTTGGCAAGCTACTTTGCACGGGGTATGATGCAGGGACACAATTCCTAAGGAGGTGCTCTTTCCTATTTTTGCTAGGTTTCCTAGTTTCTTCAAGAAGAGGTTATAAAACTCTATATATTGGGAAGCTTAGATAGATTTTGGGGGATCTCTTTTATTATATCATATCTTTGCCTCTACTCTTGTTCTAGGGTTTAGAACCATGAATGCTTTTCTCTTTATTCTTGTTATGAACTCCATGAATATGAGCTAGAGTTTTATTATTGGTTATGGATTAGTTGGATTTCCAAACATGAGTTTTTGTTCAATAAATTAGTTTTCTCTCATATTATCGTTTATGATTCACCATTAATATTGTCATATGATTGAATGTTTGTTTTGTCAAGTTGCAAATTGGTAGAACTCACATGCATGTCTTTTGCTAGATTAGGGTTATTATACGCAAAAGTGATAATTCCTGATTTGAAGTAGCATAAATATGATTATAGTTTGTAGTGATATATTCTTATGATCATATGTGAACCATAACCTTTGTTAAATCGGATTAGTGCTTTTACACGTTCGATTGCTTTGATTGGTCTGATTTCATAGAACTTAATGCATCTAGGGAATTAAACTTGATTAGTGCTTTTACACGTTAGGTTGTTCTTTTAGATAGAATTCATATTCGCATATTTTAATGTGTTTGTTGATGACAAGAGGAGATTAGCGGGATATTCTTGCGATCAAGGTATTCTAGGGCCTTTGATAAAAGTTGAGATTAAAATATCAATTCTAGTTATTGTGTTGAAAACATGTTTGTGATTGAAGACGAAATCCATGACCAATACTTTCTCATCCTTGATTTGATTTGTTTACCTTTATTGTTTGCTTTTATTTTATTTTAGTATATAAAAACTCTTAAACCCCTTGTTATTTATAGGAAACCGAAACAATTTGACAACCTAAGTCCTCTCTGTGGGAACGATCCTTTCTTGCCCTTGCTTCATTATATATTTTGAGTAGTAAGAAAGTGTAATTTATTTTTGACGCCTACGACAAATGATCAAAGTGTGTTGATATCTTCCTGGTCCATTGCGCTCCTCTTCTTGTGGTTAGCACTTTTTGATCCAGATGACCCGCAGCTTATTCCGATCATTGCTATATGATTCTTCGAGGTGACTAATCCTTTCCAATGTCCTGGTCAAGACTTTAAACTTAGCACTTCTTGGGAGGTAACCCATGCTCTTGCAACACGGTAATATTTTTCCTTAACTCTTTTCTTCAAGTGGTAACAGTTTCTCATTGTTCATGCTTTTCATTTCATCTTTAGAACATTGAGGACAATGTTAGATTTAAGTTTGGGGGTATGGGAGAAACTTTTTAGTTGCAATAAATAAACTTTAGAGACTAGAAATTTATGCTTATTAAGGTTGGCACTAACTAATCTAAGTGGATGGGAACATCTTGGTTGTAGGAGTTGAGGAACCAATCTGATTAGATGGAAACATCTAGAAGAGTCTATTCATAAAAGCACAGAGCTCAGGTGTTAGAAAAGAAAACATGGTAGTTTCGCCATATCCTCGTGATGGAAACATCGAAAGAATCCTGATCACTTCTCTTTCTTTTTACCATTGCTAGGGTGAAATAGAGTGACTAAGATACCCCCAAAAAAAAAAAAAAAAAAAAAAACCAAGACCACTAGACCAACCGGAATAAATATAATAAAGTCGACCACTGGTACCCTTGTATATGCTAGCTGAGTTGACCTACAGTTAGGATTATCGACCTCTGGTTCCCTTTGTATATGCCAAAGTGTGTTGATATTAGTCCGCACCAAAGATCTCACCATTAGGATAGGTTCACCTTAGTCAACATCATCCACGTTTTTCTCTACATCCATCTTCTTAATCTATCCATGTGATTGGTTGACTCGGTTTATGATGTCCGTAAACTATCCGAGTAGAGCTCACTCACTTTATATGAATTTTAGTATGCTTGAGTGAAAACTCGTGTACAACAATTGGAATTTCGCATCGGTACTTCCTCCTCGTAGTCAATAAGTATGCCAACCAAGGAGATTCTTTTAGTGCCTTCCAAGGTTCTCAAGGTAGATAGCTAGGGTCCTGAGTAAAGGTTTTGTGGGTATACCTCTGGTAAACTCTCCGGAGACAACACTCCGTCACTGGGGCCACCTAGTGAGTTAGAATTTTATTTTTTATTTTTGCTCGAGGACTAGCAAATAATAAGTTTGGGGGTATTTGATAGACTCATTTATGTGTCTAGTTTGTCCTCAATTTTTCGTATTGTTAGTACTGCGTTTTGTCCTTATTATGGTGTTTTGTGTGTTTGTAGGTATTTTTTGGAAATAAAGATTTTGGAAAATTCGGCTCGAAAAGTTGCTCTAACACCCCCAGAGGACATTTGCTATTCGGACTCCCACTTTGGATAAGGGGTAACCCAATTACTAAGGGGCACCCAACTGATATTCACACCCCCAGCTGTTGGATAAGGGCTGACCTTCTTCTTCATTTCAAATTTTGAGAAGTGGCGGGAAAAACAAGTTCTCGCCTGGCAGATTTAAGGTTGAGAATTTAAGCATGTTTCGGTGAGATTAAATGGCTGAGATTGTTTGGGTAGCTACCTTTGGGCCTAAAAGGGTTGTTATGGGTCGATTCGTCGTCCAAATTTGGCTAAATAACTCGTGTTGGAGCAAAACAGAAAAGTAGATATTCACGGGATTGCGTGAATTACAGGGAGTTCTACACGTGCTTGGAAGATTTGAGTCACCATTTGGAGCGTGCAAAAGATAAATAAGGAGATTTGACAGCTTCATAGCGTGTGAAAATCAAAATCAGAGGTGAAAAAGGAAAAAAAATATCCCGTATCTTGCATGGAGAATAATCAAAAATATGTTGCAATTACTCGAGATATTTGGAGTTGTTGTGGCTTATAAATAGGTGTTGGGATATCAGTGAGAGGATATGGAGAGATTGGGAGAGTTGCAGAGCATCATAAAGTCGAGATAATCAAGTGGCAGGAAACCACCATTTCTGCTGCTGTGAAGAACACGAGAACATCGACCCACACCCTTCTGTCGTTCATGCTACAGTGACAGCGACATGATACGTGGGTCTTAAAACTACAAAGAATAAATGACAATTTACATTTATCGTTCTCTCGTAACGATCAGTTTGTAACAATTATAACTGTTAAAAATCAGGCTTTTCACCTTTTCTCCCTTGTTCATCATTTGTAAACCATTTTTGAGCATTAATAATGATTTTTTGAGCGTGTTTCCAACATGATGAACTAGAACCCATCACTGGGACGATGGAGGAATCTGTTTTGCACCCATGTGGTAATTCTATTTAATTCCTTTATGACTATTTGCACTATTATAATTGATTTATGATTTTTCTTGAATATTTGTGAATTCGTTAGATGTCGCATGCTTAGTCTTATGTACTTTAGATGCGTCATGGTTGTGAATTATATATATTTCTTTATAAAATCTACCTTGGCAAATAATTAGAGTCGATGTTTGTTATTTTATGAGCTTTAATTGTCCGTAATTAATAGATGAACCGCATGAATGTGAGAATTGGTGGAATCTCGAGTCCCAGTAACTCTCTTCATCTTGTGACATAAATTGTATGTTTTTTCTATTTTTATTATTATTTTTCTTTATTAAATCCTAGAATCGATTTCAACAAGTCCGAGTGAACGACAACTCTACTTACCACTATATAAAATTCGATCAACAGGACACTTCACCAATTAACTATTATCCTTCCAATAAAGTATACAGTCATTTACACAAGCATCATAAGTCACATAATCCATCCCCAGCTCTTTAATAATCTTCTTGATATCTGGATACTTACATGGCAGGGTGTTACCTTCGGGAAGCAACTCTTTCATCAATTATAATATTGCGGTAACACCATTGTCTGAAATTCCATACGAGTTTTTATGTTTTTCATCATTATATCAGCGTACATTACTGACTTTCCATTAGGACATGAAGGATATAATGGTTCTCTTGCCTTCTCAGCCGCTGATCTCTTTTTCTGACCACACCTGCTGGTTCCAACATTCTCATCCAACCATGTTGTAACATTCTCATCAACACCTTCTGTAACATTCTCATCAACACCTGCTTCTACATTCTCATCCATCCCTTCCCTAACATTCTCATCCACATCTGTGGTAATATGCTCATTCAAACCTGTTGTAACATCATCATTATCTGATACACATTCAGTTGTAGTATTATCCTTATGTGTTAATTGTCTTTTTTGTACCGAACTTTTCCCATGATAGCGCCAGAATGTGTACAACTCATGCATACCATGTTTGAGCAAATGCAATGAGATCTCACTCAGTGCAACTAAGCCTTTACCATTCATACAACGACTACAAGGGCATGAAAATAAATGACTCCCACCACCATTATTCTTGGCAAACTCTATGAATGACTTCACAACTTGTCTGTATTCTAAAGACTTACGAGGACACTTCAACCATTTCTTGATCACTTCAGATGACATATTACCCTTCAAAATTGATATTTAAAAGAATCAAATAAAATCACTTAGTCCTAGTGGTAGGGTTGCCGAAGCCCATGAGGTTAGCGACAGAACATCCTCTCAAAGAGGAGAGAATGAGCTATAAGTAGCTTTTGTAAATCACCACTAGGATCATTATCATTATGCTCACAGAAAGTACATAAAACCGTAGACTCGTTTTATACACAACTTAACATACAAAATAAAATAACTTAGTCCTAGTGGTACAGGTTGCCAAGCCCCCGCAAGTTAGCTTATGAAACATCCCCTCAAAGAAGAGAGAATGAGCTACAAGTAGCTTTTGCGAATAACCACTAGGATCGTTATCATCATGCTCCTGACAGAGTACATAAAACCAGACTCGTTTTTACACAACTTAACATACAAAATAAAATAACAGTCCTAGTGGTACAGGGTTGCCGAAGCCCTACAAGTTAGCTACAGAAACATCCCCTCAAAGAAGAGAGAATGAGCTACAAGTAGCTTTTGCGAATAACCACTAGGATCATATCATCATGCTCACTTAGAATCACCAATATCAAAACAAAACTTCATAACTTTAGTTCATTTAAACTTAAAAAACTACCTTAAAATGAAACTAAAGTTCAAATCATGATGAGCATATTTATAGAACATACAAACTGGAATTTAGGTTACTACCTTAACAGATTCCGTAGCCGGTGCTTCTTTTCGTTTTGTCTCTTGCCAAAAGGATCCTCTCCTGGCTCTGCAAAGACCAAGATATAGAACAACATTAGCCAAACTTTTAAAATGTATCGATTTTGAAGCATATGTCACAACAACACACACTAATCAATTACGCTCTGCCATACCCACGCACGCTCTGTTGTTACACAGGTAGCTAGGTCCAAGTCTGTCTAACTCTCATCAAACCTTCTAAGATTATATAAGACTTTATCAGGTAGCACTCTGCCTACTCAACTTAGTATGCTTCTAAGGCAAAAAAACTACACCATGTCTAACGTTATAATGCATCTTTACACGGGACTAGTGGATCAAAAACTAGAACAAATAAAAAACTAGAACAAACAAGTGAAGCTAATGATGTCAATTAGCACCAACAGCTTATAAATTAGAACTTATTGAAATTAGATTACAAACTAGAAATTAGGTTACAAAGTAAAAAAAAATAGAAAATTTCGAAATTAACATAAAACCCTAAAATCCGTTCAATGTTTCGAAACTCATACCTTCTAAGTATTCAAAATTCTTCAATCTTCAAGTCTTCAAACCCTAACAGGAAATTAGAAAAAAAAATGGAATTAGATTTATATGAAGAAGATTAACAAAACATAACTCTGACGATTAACACTTACACAGATCGATGAAAAAATGGAAGATAAAGATGAAATGAAGCCATAAAAACAGATCGATTAAAAAAAATATGAAACCCTAAAAATCGAAAAACTTCTAACGATTAACACTTACACGTATCTCTCGCTAATTGAAAGGTATTGAAAGATTCAAGAGATTTCATTATGTTTCTCAGAAGAGACTCGAGAGAGAAATGAAAATCGAAGTGATGAAACCCTAGTTTCTTCGCCTGAGACGCAGAGGAGCAGAAGAGACTCGAGAGAAATGAAAAATGGAAGTGACGAGAATTCTGCTATCTTATCCATGGAACTCACGCATGTGAACGGCACACTCGTGGGAGGAAATATCCTCTCTTGTAATTAATCGTGGGTGGAAATATAAAGCTAGGCGTGTGAGTGGCACGCGCATATACTCAAGGTGTTACGACCCTGATTTGACCAAGCATGTGAGTGGCACGCTTATAAAAAA
Source organism: Papaver armeniacum (assembly GCA_023531295.1). Lineage (NCBI taxonomy): Eukaryota > Viridiplantae > Streptophyta > Magnoliopsida > Ranunculales > Papaveraceae > Papaver > Papaver armeniacum. The sequence goes on along the minus strand of JAJJWW010015515.1, from coordinate 2,766 downwards.
ATTCGTAACGGCTTGGCTCTGTTACGAAGTTTAAAAAATTTAGTAACAGCTTCATCCTGTTACGAATTTTTTGTAACGACCATTTGTAACGGGAAATTCGTAACGGCTCATAAGCCGTTACGAATGCCTGTTACGATTCCGGGAATTTGGTGTAGATCCCATAACAAGTTGCAATATATGAACCCATAAAGATTAATACTGCAAAATCATCTTCCAAATAAACTTTAGAATTTAAATAAATAAAACTAAAAACATTGCAAGATGAAAATCGCTGGCAATAGCTATGTGTACTCACAATAATGGTTATTCCAAACCCTAGTTATCCTATTTAAAACACAACAATAAAATCTCATAAGAAGTTTCCTAGACAAAATAACTCTAAAAACAAAAAACTGAACGTCCTTAGACATAATCATCAACCAGATATCGAACACAGGCAAGCTCATCGGTTGCTTTCTTCAGTTCGTTTTTCATAAAATCAAGATTCTTTGTTGCAATTCCAAGTTGTTCACGTACGACCTCAAAATCTTGAAGAAGTTTCCCTGCTAGTTGAGATGACATCTGAACTGGAAGCTTGTTTTCATGATCAACAACATGATAGAAAGTTATGAAAATAGTGTTCTTGTGAAACTCAATAACCTTGCCATGTTCAACTTTGTTTTCCTTTTTGCATCAATCCATTGTGTATGCCTCAAAGATTCAGAGAATCTTTGACGTTACAGAACGTGTATATATCAGAAGAAGAGGAAAACCATGATACATATATATGAGTGCGTCATAGGGAAACCCTAGGGTTACTCGTTTATGTTCGGTAAGGGTCGGTGCACGTATGCTCATGGTTGCGAACCAAGTTCAAGAACCGGAGAGCAATGGAGCCAGTCAATGGGAAGAAAACAAGAGTTTTCAAGGTAGGCAACAAAGAGAATATTCTCAAGAGTTATTGATAAATTTTTTTTTTTACACTATGTAATAATATACTGGAGCAGGGCTCAAAAGTAAGATGATCATTTTAACAGGAAAAATAATAACAATAAAAATACAACAAAACCACTTTCTCAAGACAAAAGAACTTCTTGAGAATTATGAGCATCCTCCCACAGTTTCAACGAGGATGCTCTTTTGGGTAGTCAAGTTGTATTTTGATGAGCAATATGCTCATCAAGGATATTGACATTTTCCTTTTTACTTTCTTGAAGATCTTCAGAAGAAACAAAAGGGTTAGTCAGAAGAGAGTTAACAAGAGGAGGCCAAGAGATACCTGAAACTGTCGTCTTCCTTGCCATCTTATTGCTCCGTTTGAGTATATTTATACTTGTCTTGAGCTCCGAGACACGATTATTAGTGTGAATGTAATATGAAGCAGACATTTTAGATTCAAGACTTTCTTCAGTGAGAGGCAAGGTATTTGAACTTCTCTTCTTCCTTCGATGGCTTTTTCTCTTCACAGAGTAATTTGAAGAGTCTGTTGTCCATATGACATTATTCCCTTTACAATTGTAAACAGGTTTTGTGTCATATTTACAATCAAGAATTGGCTCATCACAGCACTTTTCTTGATTGCAGACAAGACCTTTTACTCCACCAAAATGAGAAGCATGTTTGATTACTTCTTTAGACATCCATACAAGAATGTTATGAAGTTTTTCATTCCGCAGTCGAAAACGACATCTCCTTTCAAGGTGACTTTTGTTCCCGCAATAATAGAAGTTATAGGGAATGTTTTTGACTGTTCTCATATGAGATGTGTTCAAAGTGGACAATCTTTGTTCATAGAAACATTAGCTGCTGAAGGAAGCTTTTCACTTTTGATGTCAGTGAAATTTTCACTTAGGAACTTGTCATTAGCACAGACAAAATTGATATTGCTAGTACTTGGAGCGTCTATTCCTTTATAGGCCAGACCACGTGTGTCACGATGTTATTTACATGCTCCCAGCATAGTGGATAATTTTGTAGAGCTAGCATTGAATCTTTTCAGATTCTCTTCCAGTGATTGATTTTATCAAGAGCAGCAGCAAGATCAGTCTCTAATTGTTTTTCTCTGGCGAGAAGGCTGATTTCTCTGTCGTTAAGACATTTTTGTTGAGAGTCATATCTTCCTTCAGTTTCTGCAAGTCTTTCTTTCAACACAAAGAGATTTCGACGAAGATTATCACATTCAGAATTCTTTGAACACACATTTTTTTTCACGATCTTTAAGAATAGATTGTAAGATTTTGTAACCGCAATCATATCCCTTAAAGAGTTTTCTCAATTTCCTGTTTTCTTGACAGAGAGGAGTCAGGTATTCAGCCAAGCAAGCTGTTGACTTCTTTTTCTTTATGAGATGGTCAAAAAGCTTGATATATTGAGAGACTTCCTCATCTAGATCTTGTCCCCCTTCTGAGTCACTTTCATCTGAAATCTCATCCAACCGTTCATCTAGGCATTTATCCAGTTGAACGTTGTTTCAGACAATGGAGAAGATGTGAGAGATTTCTCAGGTGACTCAAGGCTTTGAACCAAATCAAAGTGTTTCTGAACTGGTGTTGTGTTGTCAGAGATGACACTATTTTCCATAGAGTCAGATCGCTACAAACACAAACTTGTAAGGTCTTAAACGTGTTTGCCTACTCTGATACCAATTGAAAAGGCGGGGGTATAACAACCACACCCAATATTTCGCTTAGAAATCCGTATGGACTAACTCCAATATACTTTGAAGAGAATCAACTAGAGAGTCAGACTAAATCTTGAGAAAAGTATGTTAAGGAGTTATATCTCTAT
>JAJJWW010015514.1:0-19087 GCA_023531295.1 Papaver armeniacum | reverse complement strand
CCCCCTTCTCCCATCAACCAATCGGACGCTCAAAACCCGCCACACACACTTTTAATAAAGACTGGAAGTTGGTGGGTCGATGCACCTAATTCCATTAGGAATCTAATCTAGACGGCCCAAGCCGGTCTCCAAACAACAATCACGGCCGTACAATTTGGCCACTTGATTTATTAAGTTTGGCCGCTCCCAACGCGCCCAAATAGCCATCACCGCAGGCGCCATGCCAATTGGCCAGTCAACCTACCAAATCGCGCCATTATGCCAATTGGCAGGACGTGCCGTACCGCGCCACCTAGCCGCCCGTGTTAGGGTTTTGATATGCCAAACCTAATTAGGCCAGGGTCTAACACCAATATGCCAAGATATAGTGGCGCGGCTACACCACCATGCCGCCGGGCGCGACCACATTACCATGCCACTGGCATGGCCACAACACCATGCCACTGGCGTGGGCACAACACCATGCCACTGGCGCGGCCACAACACCATGCCGCTGGCGCGACCACATTATCTGCATGCAACGCACGCCACAATACCATGCCACCGGGCGCCGCCACATTACCATTATTGCGCCACTAATCGGCGCCCTGCACTCGCCATTGTGCCACTCCACAGCGCCACATTGTCATTGCCCCACTAATAAAGCGCTATATTGCCATTGTGTCACTATGCAGACGCCACTATGCCATTATGCCGCCTAGCTTGCGTGCGATTGGTCAGAATAACTAGATCTTGCACATTAGACCCACTCGGCAACTTGTTGCACATTTTTCCACGAAACACTGGAGACATCAAACATTTCACAAACTGGGAGATACTTATCAGGGTATTGGTCTGGCGGTTTACATCGTACGACATACAATACGTCCATTACAAGAAAGTGTCAGGAAAGAGCGGACGGTTAGATAGCAGTAAGAGAATAGTGGGAGTAATGCTGACCATTTTCCCCTCACAATGGAAACGTGATGGTAAACTGCTTCTACACAACCCCACTTCTCCACTACTTAATTGTCTCCACTTCCTACGAGATCAGGGGGCTCAATGACTTGTATAAATAGGTTGAAATGACCAACAAGCCAGTTTTTGTTAACAACAACACAAGTATCCAGAAAAACAAAAAAAGAACTGATAGCTTACATTCCACAAGCCAGTTCTAAATTCTGATACAAGTCATAAAACAGCCACACACCTCAAAATCCAATATTTTGATCTCAACACCTTCTTCTCTTCCCTCCCTAAGATCAACCCTTCTTCTTCACTTTGTGACCGGCAAGTCCGGAATGACCATTTATCGAGTTAGGCCGAATCAATTGCACGAGATTGATCTCTCGAATCTAAAGTACTCCCGTGCAGTGCATTTGTTTAGGGTTTAGGGTTTAGATTCGTTTCTCGGCGGCACACCCAAATTTACCAAAACCAGCAGAATCAGTTTTTACCCCAAAACAGATAGATAGATAGGTAGAGTAAACAACAGAATTAAGTATTTGTTACTAACCTTTAATGAAATTCTTCATGGATGTCTTCTTGTAGTCTTCATTCTCCATTCTTCAAGGATAGCTTTGATTATATACTCTACTTCTTAGACCTAATCTAGTCTGAAACTAATTTTAGTATGCTACATCAAGAACGCATTTTGGCAACTAACTTGACATACCAACGCTAGTGGGTTCAACCGAGCAATGCTGTAACAAAAGTGACATTACAGAAGAAGAGTGTTTGAATGCAATGAAGAAATTAGGACAAAACAAGATATCGGGCCCTGATGGATTTCCCATTAGCTTTTATGTTCTTTGCTGGGATGTTATCAAGAAGGATATGATGTTGGTATTCAAGTAACTTCAAGAAAATAATTTCTTGGATTGGAGGCTTAAAAACACTTTTATAACTCTTATTCCAAAAAAAAAAAAAAAAAAAAAAAACAAAACTATAGAAGTAATAAAGGATTTAAAACCAATTAGTCTCATCCATGGAGTTTACAAGATAATATCAAAGGTATTGGCTAACAGATTCAAGACCACTCTTCCTAATATCATCTCTTCACAACAAACTGCATTCATCAAAACAAGACATATTTTGGATGGTGTTCAAGTGACAATTGAGCTTATTGACTCAAGAATAAGAAGTGAAAAACCTGGAATTCTAGTGAAGGTAGATTTTGAAAAGGCTTTTGATCATGTCAGATGGGATTTTCTTGATAAAATTTTGGTACTGATGGGGTTTGGTGAAAATAGAGGATATGGGTCCACTGTTGTGTTGAATATGTTAGATTCTCTATTCTTGTTAATGGCTCAACAACTGGGTATTTCAAATCTAAAAAAGGAATTAGACAAGGGGACCCATTGTATCCGTTTATATTTATGTATATGTAGGAGGAGAGCTTTGTCATATTTGACTCAGAATGCTCAAGATCAAGGTTTGATTTCTGGCTATCAAGCAACTGCTGGTCGGAGACTAATTAGTCATCTGTAATTTGCTGATGACACTCTTGCATTTTTATATGCTGACATTGAACAATTCAAAAATCTAAGGATAATTTTGCTATCTTTTGAGAAATTCACAGTTCTAAGTATTAACTTTGTCAAAAGTCAAATCTTTGGTGTAGGTTACTCTGGTGACTTGACTTAGTTCTCTTTTATTCCCGGATGTTATGATGATACACTGTCAACAACCTATTAGGTTTACCTCTTAGAGATAAAGTGATGGAGTAGAAAAATGGGACAAAGTCATTGATAGAATAATTGCAAGACTAGCTGGATGGCGAAAACCTCTACTAAACAGATCAGGTTAAATTACACTCATAAATAATATTCTAGAAAGTCTCCCTATTTATTACATGTCTTTGTTTGTTAGACCTGTCTCTGTAGCAAATAAGATATAGAAGATCATGAGGAATTTTCCTTGGAATGATAACAAAAGAAAGGAAAAAAATGAATTTGGTTAAGTAGAAGACTCTTTGCAAAAAAAAGTTAGGAGGTTTGGGAATTAAAAACTTACTGCAGATGAACAAGGCCCTTTTAACTAAATGGCAGGGGAGATTTGCAACTGACAAAGGAGCTTTATGGAGAGAAATTATGGAACAAAAATATGGAGTTGATTTATGTGGTTGGTTTTCTAAAATTCCGAGAAACTCATATGGCAGGTCGCTATGGAAAGGAATTATCAAATGTGATTCTTCATTTGGAAAACATGTTAAGTTCAAAGTAAACTCTGGCAGTAGTGTCTGTTTTTGGATGTGCACTTGACTTTTTGAATTTCCTTTATCAGCCAAGTTTCCAAATTTTGTTTGTTAAACAAAAATAAGAAGATTGCTAAGGCGTTCAAAGAGGGGGAGAATATTTGGGACTTGGTTGTTCCGAGAAGGCTAAATGATATTAAAAGACTTGATCTATTTAAATTAAATAGAAGCTTAAACTCTTTTTCTCTCAACAAGGGTGCTGATGATGAAACTATCTTGTCACTTGCTAGTAAAGGTCAGTTTTCTGTCAAATCAACTTATGAGTCTCTTAATGATACTCATTTTGATTCGGAGCATTTGCATAAGTTCTTGTACATCTGGAAGCAAAAAATACCACCAAATATTAGATTGTTTCTATGGACTCTTGCATATAACAGCTTTCCAGCAAAAGATATTTTGAGAAGTAGAGGCATTGAAGTGGTTCAGAACTGTGTTTTCTGTGATGAGAATGAATCTGTCAATCATCTAGTCTTGCATTGCAAGTTTTCAGGTAAGATATGGACTCATTTTCAAGAGAAACTATATTGAAAGTTCACTATGTTATATCTTTAAGCAATAATCAACGAACACATATTTGGAGCATGGTATATGGAGCATATGGTTGGAAAGAAAGTCCAGAGTTTTTCAAAACAAGGAGAGCACAAAAGTTACTTTACAACATAAGATTAAGTATATTCTTTTACTTGGTGTCTGATTTACAAGGACTACGAATCTCCTAGTTTCAGAGAAGTAATGACAAACTGGTCGAATTGGTACTTCGATTATTTGTAAATAAATCTTCTTAGATAAATAAATCTTCTTTGCCTATAAAAAATAAAATAATTCGTTGCCCGACATTAATACAACCATATTTCGTACCACAATATACAATCTGTTAGAGCATTACTCGGTTGAACTCACAAGTGTTGCTATATCAAGCTTGTTGTCAAATTTAGTTGTCAAAACTATATCTTGATATCTAGTCTACAATTAGTTAAGTCTCGGTCTAGGATAGCTGAGTTGAGAAACGAGCCAGTCATCATTTGCGTTCTACCGTTTGAAGGCGAAGATCAACCAAAGATTTTGGAGAACTTCATCAACAAAAGGTAAGTGAAGATTGAACCACCTATTTCTCAAGTTATATTCACTTTTCTATACTTAAGACGTATGTCGCATAACTAACTAGACTAGCTTGCATAGACAAGAATTTCAAGTCGAGAACTAATTATTTAGTTTACGAATTTCTCAAAATATAATGACTAAGCTTAATGAACATTTTTTCATACTTGATCAATTTCGGTGGAGAACAATTTATTGTTCGGAACCAAATCATGATTCAAGTTTATCATTCAAAAATAGCCTGGAACAGTGATATGTGTCATTGATGATATTCATGAATGTTTTGAACTGATTTAGAGAAATATTGAACACTATATTTGAAATTCAAGACAGTGTTATCAGTCTTACAAACTGAGAAAACTGTTATATGTCTGAAGCCATATTACATGTACTTGTACACGTAGCGGAGTAGTTATATATCGGCTTTTAGATTTGTGTGTTATGCATACTCGTATGTACATCATGGGAAAATCTACTTGTTTCGTGATCCGGATAGGTATGTATATTCATACAAAAACCATTTTAGAACTGTGGTAAGGGAACCGGGTTAAATTATCAAACCGGTATGCGAGCCAATACAGTTCTATGTTCTAGAACCAGTTTAGTACCCAAACCGGTACGCAAACTGAAAAAGTTCCGTGAACTCCGGAACCGGTAAAAGTCTTAAGTTTGCAAACCGGTACGTGAACTGAAAAAGTTATGTCAACTCCGGAACTCGGTAATTGCTTATAAGTTTGCAAACGGTCCACGTACTATGACTCAACCGACTCACGAACGATTCAAGTATTTGTACCTTGTACATTTACAAACTACGTCGATTATGTTTCAATTGTAATTAAATTATTTCTATGAGATGATTTTCATTTGATCAATTATCTATTAATTAACACTAGACTCATTTGATCACATAATTGTGACTCAAGATTAATGTCTTTGTGAACATGAAAATGAGTGTTAAGCTTTTAAAGTTCAAATCGGCTAATTTCGGCTAACCATGTTGGACGTAGTCTTTATACACGGTTCAGTTGCGGTTTACCTAACCAGAGTGTATATCTTATTTATGTGAATAAGATTCAAAGCTTTCATCTAACGGTGAATATTGTTTGCTTGGTTCCAAACCTATCTTAGCTTAAACCTAAAGAAACCTAGGCTTTGAAGTCTATATAAGGGGAACTCTTGGCAACTTGGATTTTTGAATCCCCACACTAATTTTTGGTGTGTCCTAGTTGTATCTAGAGTCGTCCTCTTCAGAAACCCTTTTAGGGTTTAACGACTATCAAATACTTCATAGGGATTCGTGAAGCCAGGTCCAGTTATCTTTTATCTTGATAACTCGATATCCCGATCTTGATTATTTATAGAGCTTGCTCCAACGATCAAGATAAATAGAAATCATCAAAGTTCTCTTCTCCTCAAATTTTGTTGATTCCGCAAGTTTTATACTTGTGAGGTGAATAATAATATAGGCTGCACTTCGGGTTGCTGTTGATGGTGGTTTTTAACTTAGGGGTAAAGTCGTAAAACCCTAGTCAGACAGTAACGTCACAGAACTTGAGTAATAATGTACAAACCAAGCACATTTATTGAACCCTTTAATTTATCTGCGAGAAAATTATCAGGGTACCTTTTTTTTAAATGCTAATTAGGGTTTCGACAAGCCAAAACCCTAATTCTCACACCGCACGTGCCAATGGCTCATCATGCCAGCCACATCCTACCGCGCCAAGGCATGCGAACCATGCTAGCCGCACCCCTGTGCCAATGGCTCATCATGCCAACCACATCCTACCATGCCAAGGCATGCCAACCATGCTAGCTGCACCCCTGTGCCAATGGCTCATCATGCCAACCACATCCTACCGCGCCAAGGCATGCAAACCATGCTAGCCGCACCCCTGTGCCAATGGCAAACCGTGCCAGCCACACCTACCGCGCCAAGGCATGCCAACCATGCTAGCCGCACCCCCCTGTGCCAATGGCAAACCGTGCCAGCCACACCTATCGCGCCAAGGCATGCCAACCATGCTAGCCGCACCCCCTGTGCCAATGGCAAACCATGCCAGCCACACCTACCGCGCCAAGGCATGCCGACCATGCTAGCCGCACCCTCTGTGCCAATGGCAAACCATGCCAGCCACACCTACCGCGCCAAGGCATGCCAACCATGCTAGCCGCACCCCTCGTGCCAATGGCAAACCATGCCAGCCACACCTACCGCCAAGGCATGCCGACCATGCTAGCCGCACCCCCGTGCCAATGGCAAACTGCCCGCCCACACCTACCGCGCCAAGGCATGCCAACCATGCTAGTCGCACCCCGTGCCAATGGCAAACCATGCCAGCCACACTACCTCGCCAAGGCATGCCGACCATGCTAGCCGCACCCCATGTGCCAATGGCAAGCCGTGCCAGCCTACATCTCCACGCTAGAGCATACCAAGCATGCTTGTTAGTCCCAACACGCCATGCACAACGTGGCTGCCAAAACAAAGGCACATAACAATCAACGACCATCTTTCAATCACATGAGCAAATCCTAGCCGTCCAAGGTTACCAGACAACACATGGTAACCTTTGACCCAAAACCCTAGCTTGGTCACGCTAAACCCTTGGCCCCACATGCCAAGCCAAACCGCACCTTGCCTTGGCCCTAGCCACGCTATCCGCGCCATGTGCCAACGGCATGCCAAACCCTTGGCCCCACCATGCCAAGCCAAACGCACCTTACCTTGGCCCTAGCCATGCTAGCCGTGCCATGTTCCAACGGCATGCCAAACCTTGTCCCCACCATGCCAAGCTAAACCGCACCTTGCCTTGGCCCTAGCCATGCTAGCCGCGCCATGTGCCAACGGCATGCCAAACCCTTGGCCCCACCATGCCAAGCCAAACCGCACCTTGCCTTGTCCCTTGCCATGCTAGCCGCGCCATGTGCCAACGGCATGCCAAACCCTTGGCCCCACCATGCCAAGCCAAACCGCACCTTGCCTTGGCCCTAGCCATGCTAGCTGCACCATGTGCCAACGGCATGCCAAACCCTTGGCCCCACCATGCCAAGCTAAACCGCACCTTGCCTTGGCCCTAGCCATGCTAGCCGCGCCATGTGCCAACGGCATGCCAAACCCTTGGCCCCACCATGCCAAACCGCACCTTGCCTTGGCCCTAGCCATACTAGCCGCACCATGTGCTAACGGCATGCTAAGCCCATGGCCCCACCATGCCAAACACACCTAGCCACGCCACCATGTTGGCCTTCCCTACGCGGCTATCAAAACGAAGGCGTGCAACAATCAACGGTCCCCCTTCAATCCCAGGAGAAAATCCTAGCCATCCAAGGTTACCAGACAACGCATGGTAACCGTTGTCCCGAAAACCTAAGTTTGTCCACGCTAAACCATACCATGCCAACGTAGCCGCGCTACCACGCTGGCCTTCCCTATGCGGCCACTAAAACGAAGGCGTGCAACAATCAACGGCCACCCTTCCATCTTAGATGCAAATCTTAGCCGTCCAAGGTCTCTGGCCAACGCATGGTAACGTTTGGACCAATGCCAAAACCCTACTTTTGGCCGCGCCTAAACTATGCCTCCTCGGTCCCGCAACATCCCTCCTGAATTCTTCCTGAGTTTTACTGTCGGACTGTTTTCACCTCCCGAACGAGTCCAAAACCTAAATATCCTCTCGTAAGAAGATATGAAATTCTTTTTCGGTCGATTTGAGGGGCGGACCGTCAAAATACGAGTCCGTACGAGAACTCTACAGCGATTCTAGTAAAGGGCGCTAATTAGGGTTTCTAAAACGAAGGCGTGCGGCCATCAACGGTCGCCCTTCAATCTCGGGAGCAAATCCTAGCCTTCCAAGGTTACCAGACAACGCATGGTAACCTTTGACCCAAAACCCTAGTTTGGCCACGCCAAACCGCACCAAGGCATGCCATGCCAATGGCATGCCAACCTAGCCGCGCCACCATGCTAGCCTTCCCCATGTGGCTACTAAAACGAAGGCGTGCGACAATCAACGGTCGCCCTTCAATTTCAGGAGAAAATCCTAGCCGTTCAAGGTTACCATACAACGCATGGTAACCTTTGACCCAAAGTCTAGTTTGGCCACGCCAAACCACGCCAAGGCATGCCATGCAAAATGGCCTGCCAACTTTGCCGTGCCATCATGCTGGCCTTCCCTACACAGCTATCAAAAACGGAAGCGTGCAACAATCAACGGCTACCTTTCCGCTTAAGATACAAAATCTCGACCGTCGAAGGTCTCCAAGCTAGCAAGTCTCCCAAGCTCGACTTGACAGGCAACAACCATGTTACATGTTTTCACGAAAACGTCCGAGACATCAAACCACAAACTGGGGGATCTTCTTTGGGTTTTGGTTTGGCGGTTTATGAAACGGGCGTACACTACGCCCGTAATAAGAAAGTGTAATAAGGATGAAGCGGTTAAGTAAATAGGGAAGTAATGGTGAAATGCTTTTCTTTTATGGAACATCAATTCCATGCGTTAACGGTTACCACCTCCTCCCATTTACTCACCCATTATTCTATTCCTTAATGAGACCAGAGTACGTTTCACTCCGACTTGTATAAATAGGTCTTACCTATTTCCACAAAGCAGAACAAGTTCGGTCAAGGATAAGACAACACTCAGAAAAACGTTTGGCTAAGCTCTCCCATCTGTTAGCTTCCCATTTTCTGATACAAGTCGTGAAACCGCTACTCTTCCAGAATCAACCTGGTCTCAACACTTTCTTCGCTTCCTCCCAAAACCAACCCATTCTCCTCCTCTTTGTGACCAAGCAAGTCCTGAACGGCCATTTCTTGGTTTAGGCCGGACTTGTACAGATTGATCTCTCGAATCTAAAGTACTCCCTGCAGTACATTGTTTAGGGTTTAAATTCGTTTCTCAACCACACACCCGAAATTACCGAAATCAGCAGAAACCATTTTCACCCACAAACAATTGGCGACCACAGTGGGAGGTTGATCTTTCGGTTACAATGTCAATTTTCAACCATCGATCTCATGCTTCGACCCAGACATCAAGACGACTCAGTTACCAGGCGACCAGATTATAGTCATGACACGACAAGGGATGACTGGGACTTCCCAGAGAGTAGAAGCAAATGATACGCCCGAGAATCAACGACTTGGTTATCAGATAACTCAGTAACGACTGGGGACTTTCCACAATCACGGAGGTGCTTCCCATAAAACTCGGTTTTATACCCGGAAGGTTTCCTTTTCATCAGGAGACCTAAAAAACCAAGTAAGTCCTACCTAGACAAGATACGTGGTTTGCTTTTTTCGAGTTTTCATGGGAATGATAAAACCAATATCCATGTTATGTTTCATCCCATGTCATCTACCAAACGCACAGTTCCATGGTTTTCCTGAGATGCCTGCAACACTTTCAATCATAACCAAAAACAACCTCATCCTAAAACGGTTCATCCCGAATAATAATCCAAAACCCTCATAGCTAACACTTGTCTATCAACCCAAAAAATCCAGAAAATCAAAACCATGAACTGGGCGTTTCATTTGCCTTTCATAAAAATAAAAAAAAAAAAAACTAAAAATAAGAAGTTCAGAAGACAGAAATGCATTCAAGGAAAGTTTTTCGACAATGGCTCACTTTTCTTAGCAAGATCCTCCTTCGTGCTTTGAAGAGCCGCCCTTTTCAACTTCAACTTCCTGGACAATTTTTCAATTTCCGCTGCTTCTTCACCATATCCGCAGAAGGACCTTCGAATGTTTCGACTAGAAACTTCTCGACCTCAGAGAAACCTTCAACGAACCAAAGAACGTTGAATTCAAAGTTTACACACATGTCACGATGGAACCTCCATCTCGAGATTACATCCTCGAAACAAGATGACCATCATGTTGCACATGTCGTAAATTGAAGACAAAGCTTCCTCCACGCTACTTACCAGACGCGCATGCCGGGACGCGCCACAGGGATGCAGATGCCCACAGACGCTGCACCGGACGCGCATGCCAGACGTGCTTACCGGACGCGCATGCCAGACTTGATTACCAGACGCGCATGCCAGACCTGCTTACCAGACGCGCATGCCAGACGTGCTTACCAGAAGCGCATGCCAGGCACACATGCCACACGCGCATGCCAGCCACAATACCACACCCTGCGCTAACAGCTTGCATCCTTCCAGCACTAACAACTTGCATCTTCCCAACGCCAGCAGCTTGCATCCTTCCAGCATTGCTCTTGAACGCTCGGTAGGAGGGAATCAACAATCCAATTTCATCACACGTAGAGATCAGGAACGACTTCTCCAAAATCGAGGCAAGGAGATCAGTAACCCCCCTGAGTTCACAAAGACTCTCTTCCCGTCAGGAGATGCATGATTTCGGGGACTTCTCCCACAAAATTGTGCAGTCTATGGTGGAACATTTATGAGAGATTTTATGTTTTACCAAGGCGCAACATCAAGACATATTTGCAGCCCTCAACCGCGATATGTCAGAAAAACATCTACTTCCAGCCAAGAAGCCATTCCCAAACCCCTACCTCTCTTGGAAAGCACGATATATGGAACTGGGGACTCCTAACCACTGTTCGCTTGAAGGGTGTCCAGCTTGACAGCACACTGATTGACGCAGCCTCTCCACTTCAACATCCTCCAGCAGTGGCTCCGCTTCAACGTTCACTTCAGCAGCCGCTCCGCTTCAGCATTTTCTCCATAAGCTGCTCCAGGATCGAAGCCGAAGCTTCAACATTTGTCTTCATAAGCTTCAACGTCCTCTCCAAGAGAAGAAGCCGCTTCAATGCCACACTCCTCCCTTTCAAGGATCGTGATCACATCCATCCAAGGATCGCAGTTGTGGCCACTTTTTGATCCATCTCGCCAAACCCCGTGGTCATGGACAGTTTACCCGCTTACGCATACAAATGATCCCTTTGCTTCCATGGATACCCATACAATTCCAGCCAACCTACTTTGTTACCACGACAATGTAGTCTCTTCTGATTACATCTACTACCAAGAAATTTTACCACTCATTTGTTGATACCAGCCAGAGCTTCACCACAGCAGCAATCGCTACAAAGATGAAAACATGTAAACCATACTTGGGGACCGGGGATCTACACGAAATCCTTTCACTGTCAAAGCTCAGAAGACACGATCAACCATCGTGTCACGACCGAGAAAAGCTGAAAACGTCTTGGAAGTGCCTTATTCAATTACTCAGGAGCTCTGAAGGGAATGGAAGATCGAACTACATATTCTAATGGAAGATTGAAGTCTTTCAAATAAGAAGTTTATTAAAAGATGTGAAACCGCAAGCGGGATGCTAATTGGCGAAACCCTAACTTCGCCATGAATACCAAGAAGATAACAATAAGTCAGCAAAAGCACCAAGACGTCTATACAACAAAGAAAAAATAGGAGAAAGGGGAAACTGGTCATAGAAAGCGGATGCGCGAGTTGCCAACGCCTCTGTCAGAGCTTCTTCAAGCACTTTCCCCAGCAATCTCTCGGGCAGCAAAGTTTCCATCCGAAAGCATAACACTCTCGGAATTTGGATAAGGAAAGGATTTCCTATTTTGTCTAAGTAAGGAGGAAAGGAAATCGGTCCCGCGAAGACAAGCCACCACCGTGTAAACAGTCTGCACCTTTGCTTCGCCAACGCTATGCTTGGGCAACGCTTTGTCAAGCAGCCCACGCCCATTCCAAGCCAAATCAGTGCTAATGGGTCCCTTTCATGCCAAGTCTATGCTAGCAGCTCCGCCTCGCGTTCCAAAAAGCCTAGCCCCAAGACGCACAACCATACCAGGATTTACGCAAAGCCGCAAGGCGCAAGGATCGCGGATTCTACTTATCTCTCGGAAAAAGGAGGTACGATCGTTGCTAGAGATTCCATCACAATACCAAACCAGAGGAGGAACGAGCTTTACCCCACCTTCACCAACGAACAACTAGAAAGAGGAAGATGATACAATTTCACCAGCAATATATGTATTGCACAAACCCTAAAAAGGGGAAAGGAGAAGTAACGCTCTCTTATGGGTGTAACGCTTCCAGATTTTTGAATAAGGAAAGAATTCACTGTTAAAGCCGCGCATGAAGAAAGGCAATCGGTCCCACAAGAGAAAGCCTTGCCACTCCCAAGACATCCTCGCTTTCCTTGCCAGTGCCAGTCTTGCCAAAGACTCCACGTTCGCCTTTTGCAACAATCTGCGCCTTTCATGCTAATGTGCCAACACCAACAACTCGCCGAGCCAGCGTCATGATGTTCCCTAACCCAGCCAAGATGATGCATAGCTAGACTAAGCCGACGATCTTCATCTCACCGCTTAACGGTATACACCACAAATAGAATCTATGCAAGGCTTCCAAACACGGGGATCATGAACTCTCCTTACCTCTCGAAAAAGTCGTCACCTTCCCACGAAGCTGAAGCAAGTTGTTGTCTTCCCGAAGCCAACGCTCACGCCATGCCAGGCCAACGGATCAGCGCCCGTGCCAAATTTACGCAAGCGGCTCCCATTTCAAAGACGATCCAGTGCTAACGGCTCATTTCCAAGCCGCACGATACCTGCGTCTCCCATTCCAAGCCGATCTAGTGCTAACAACTCCAAGTCCAAGCCGACCAGTGCTAGCAGCTTCCCTTCACACCAACTCTGCACTAGTGGCTTCGTCCAGCCTAAACTGCAAGTACCACAAGCAGAATTTACGCAAAGCCGCCAAATACGAGGATCACAGATTCTCCTTACTTCTCGAAAAAGGTTAGTCGGACTTTCCTGACCATCTTGCATGCTCTACGTTTCGATTCTGTCCTCGTCTGTCACCATCACATGCTTACCTCGCAACAAGGTACCTTTTCCGATCTAAGGAGGGGACTTAATGTTGATGGTGGTTGTTAACTTAGGGTAAAGTCGTAACACCCTAGTCAAGTAATGTACAAACTGACGTCTGGCACGTAACTTGAGTAATAATGTACAAACCAAGCACATTTATTGAACCCTTTAATTTATCTCATGAAAATTACCAGGGTACCTTTTTTTAAATGTTAATTAGGGTTTCGACAAGCCAAAACCCTAATTCTCACACCGCACGTGCCAATGACTCATCATGCCAGCCATATCCTACCGCGCCAAGGCATGCCAACCATGCTAGCCGCACCCCTGTGCCAATGACTCATCATGCCAACCACATCCACAAACAAGTTTATTGCCAAGGCATGCCAACCATGCTAGCCAAAACACCCCCGTGCCAATGGCTCATCATGCCAACCACATCCTACCGCGCACCTGTGCATGCCAACCATGCTAGCCATGCACCCCCACTGCCAATGGCTCATCAAACCGTGCCCAAGGACCACACCCACTGCGCGCCAAGGCATGCCAACCATGCTAGCCGCACCCCGTGCCAATGGCAAACCATGCCAGCCACACCTACCGCGCCAAGGCATGCCGACCATGCTAGCCGCACCCTCTGTGCCAATGGCAAACCATGCCAGCCACACCTACCGCGCCAAGGCATGCCAACCATGCTAGCCGCACCCCTGTGCCAATGACTCATCATGCCAACCACATCCTACCGTGCCAACGCATGCCAACCATGCTAGCCACACCCCTGTGCCAATGGCAAACCGTGCCAGCCACACCTACCGTGCCAAGGCATGCTAGCCGCACCCCCTATGCCAATGGCAAACCGTGCTAGCCACACCTATCGCGCCAAGGGATGCCAACCATGCTAGCCACACCCCCTGTGCCAATGGCAAACCATGTCATCCACATCTACCACGCCAAGGAATGCCGACCATGCTAGCCGCACCCCCTGTGCCAATGGAAAACCGTGCCAGCCACACCTACCGCGCCAAGGCATGCCAACCATGCTAGTCGCACCCCCTGTGCCAATGGCAAACCATGCCAGCCACACCTACCGTGCCAAGGCATGCCGACCATGCTAGCCGCACCCATGTGACAATGGCAACCCGTGCCAGCTACATCTCCACGCTAGAGCATACCAAGCATGCTTGCCGTTCCAACACGCCATGCACAACGCTGGCTGCCAAAACAAAGGCCTGCAACAATCAACGACCATCTTTCAATCACAGGAGCAAATCCTAGCCATCCAAGGTTACCAGACAACACATGGTAACCTTTGACCCAAAAACCTAGCTTGGTCACGCCAAACCCTTGGCCCCACATGCCAAGCCAAACCGCACCTTGCCTTGGCACTAGCCATGCTAGCCGCGCCATGTGCCAACGGCATGCCAAACCCTTGGCCCCACCATGCCAAGCCAAACCGCACCTTGCCTTGGCCCTATCCATGCTAGTCGCGCCATGTGCCAACGGCATGCCAAACCCTTTGCCCCACAATGCCAAGCCAAACCGCACCTTGCCTTGGCCCTAGCCATGCTAGCCGCGCCATGTGCCAACGGCAAGCCAAACCGCACCTTGCCTTGGCCACACCATGCCAAGCCAAACCGCACCTTGCCTTGGCCCTAGCCATGCTAGCCGCACCATGTTCCAACGGCATGCCAAACCCTTGGCCCCACCATGCCAAGCCAAACCGCACCTTGCCTTGGCCCTAGCCATTCTAGCCGCACCATGTGCAACCGGCATGCCAAACCCTTGGCCCCACCATGCCAAGCCAAACCGCACCTTGCCTTGGCTCTAGCCATACTAGCCGCACCATGTGCTAACGGCATGCTAAGCCCTTGGCCCCACCATGCCAAGCGCACCTAGCCACGCCACCATGCTGGCCTTCCCTACGCGGCTATCAAAACGAAGGCGTGCGACAATCAGTGGTCCCTATTCAATCCCAGGAGCAAATCCTAGCCATCCAAGGTTACCAGACAACTCATGGTAACCTTTGGCCCAAAAACCTAAGTTTGGCCATGCCAAACCATACCATGCCAACGGCATGCCAACCTAGCCGCGCCACCACGTTGGCCTTCTCTATGCGGCCACTAAAACAAAGGCGTGCAAAAATCAACGGCCACCCTTCCATCTTAGATGCAAATCTTAGCCGTCCAAGGTTGCCAGCCAACGCATGGTAACGTTTGGCCCAATGCCAAAACCCTACTTTTGGCCGCGCCTAAACTATGCCTTATCGGGCCCGCGATATCCCTCCTGAATACTTCCTGAGTTTTATTGTCGGGCTGTTCTCACCTCCCGAACGAGTTCAAAACCTAAATATCCTCGCGGAAGGAGATATGAAATTCTTTTCTGGTCGATTTGTGGGGCGGACCGTCAAAATATGAGTCCGCACGAGAATTCTATAGCGATTCTAGTAAAGGGCGCTAATTAGGGTTTCTAAAACGAAGGCGTGCGGCCATCAACGGTCGCCCTTCAATCTCAGGAGCAAATCCTAGCCGTCCAAGATTACCAGACAACGCATGGTAACCTTTGACCCAAAACCCTAGTTTGTCCATGCCAAACCGCACCAAGGCATGCCATGCCAACCTAGCCACGCCACCATGCTAGCCTTCCCTACGCGGCTACTAAAACGAAGGCGTGCGACAATCAACGGTCGCCCTTCAATTTCAGGAGAAAATCCTAGCCATCCAAGGTTACCAGACAACGCATGGTAACCTTTGACCCAAATTCTAGTTTGGCCACGCCAAACCACGCCAAGGCATGCCATGCCCATGGCCTGCCAACTTTGCCGTGCCATCATGCTGGCCTTCCCTACACAGCTATCAAAAACGGAAGCGTGCAACAATCAACGGCTACCTTTCCGCTTAAGATACAAAATCTCGACCGTCGAAGGTCGCCAAGCTAGCAAGTCTCCCAAGCTCGACTTGCCCGGCAACAACCATGTTACATGTTTTCATGAAAACGTTCGAGACATCAAACCACAAACTGGGGGATCTTCTTTGGGTTTTGGTTTGGCGGTTTACAGCGTGCGGCGTACACTACGCCCGTAATAAGAAAGTGTAATAAGGATGAAGCGGTTAAGTAAATAGGGAAGTAATGGTGAAACGCTTTTCTTTTATGGAACATCAATTCCATGCGTTAACGGTTACCACCTCCTCCCATTTACTCACCCATTATTCCATTCCTTAATGAGACCAGAGTACGCTTCACTCCGACTTGTATAAATAGGTCTTACCTATTTCCACAAAGCAGAACAAGTTCGGTCAAGGATCATACAACACTCAGAAAAACGTTTGGCTAAGCTCTCCCATCTGTTAGCTTCCCATTTTCTGATACAAGTCGTGAAACCACTACTCTTCCAGAATCAACCTGGTCTCAACACTTTCTTCGCTTCCCTCCCCAAAACCAACCCATTCTCCTCTTCTCTGTGACCGAAGCATGTCTGGAACGGCCATTTCTTGGTTTAGGCCGGACTTGTACAAATTTATCTCTCGAATCTAAAGTACTCCCTTGCAGTACATTGTTTAGGGTTTAAATTCATTTCTCAACCACACACCCGAAATTACCGAAATCAGCAGAAACCATTTTCACCTACAAACAGTTGCATAACTCCGAATTTTGTGGATAGCCAGACTTCGGTCAAGTTGTTATCGATTTCTATCACCTGGATCCTACGTTTGATCTGATCATTCGTTTCGATCGTAAATCAGGAAATCAATTATATGCTTAATCCATGGGAGGAAGATTTGGTTCAAAGTCTTCAATTGAGTTGAAGCAACTCTTAGTTAGTGGGAAGGGAATCAATTGCACGGAGTCCTGCTAGGATTCAAGAGGCGTAAGGAGCGCGACTGTAACTGAATCAGTGGGAGACTGAGTTCGGGCTCAACTATATTCTAGACCGAAGTTAATTGGTAGTAAACTAGTGTCTATAGCGGCTTAATACAGTTTGGTGTTCAATCTGGACTAGGTCCCGGGCATGGTTGTGAAAATCGTCTGATTCACGATTTGAATCGTACGATTCGCTTCAAATATTATTAAATCAAGTTGAATCGTTTCGTTGAATCGTTTATTCCATAAATCGTATTTGACCAGCGTTGACTTACGATTTTGACAATTTTGACCAGCTTAGACCAAGTTAATTTTCGTACCTGGGACAATGGCCTAATGGAACCCACCATCTACCATGGTACCAACTTTGTGATAATAATTAAGATATATATATATACCACTTATCCAATCAAAGGTCAAAATTCTAAGAAATGATTAATGATTTACTCTTACCAATTACTAACTAAAAACCTAAGATATAATATTCTTTTATAAATAAATGGTATATATTTATATGCAAATTAATTTTTAGAGGTATTAAAAAATTGACTATGAATCTTCGATTCACGATTCAATATACGATTCGATTCCAAAAAAGTAAAAACGATTCACGATTTAGAAACCTTGGTCCCATGGTTTTTCTGCATTTGCGGTTTCCTCGTTAACAAAATTTCTGGTGTCTGTGTTATTTCTTTTTCCGCATTATATTGTTTATCTTTATAATTGAAATATCATAGGTTGTGCGTTGATCAATCACAATAGATAGGTCCAACCTAGTTTGTTGAATAAAGCTTGATTGATCCTTGGACATTGGTCTTTGGTACCGTCCAAGAACTCTCTTTGTAGTTAGGTTCACGGATTCAGTTCTGTAAAAGTTCTAAAAAAGAGAGAGAGAGAGAGAGAGAGATTTAACTCTAGACACTTTCCTTGATTGAGTTTTGACTCTCGGAGTTATATTGAGTGTGTCCATACAGATTGCCTACGAAAAAGTTGGTGGTGTACTTTGGTACCCATAGTGTTTTCACAATCAAAACTACACGACCTTTAGAAACAGACACTTCATTAGTCCGCTTGCACTCCATGCGGTAATTGTATTTAATTCCTTCGCGACTATTTGCACTATTATACCTTCGATTTATGATTTTTCTTGATTATTTATGAATTGTTAGATGTCACACAGCTTGGGGTCTTAAGTGTACTTCTAGATGGGCCACATGCTTCAGGAATTACATATACCTTATAAAATCTACCTTGGCAAAGAATTAGAGTCGATGTTTGTTATTTTAAGGAGCTTAATTGTCTGGGGACTAATAGATGAAACCGTATGAATGTGAGAATTATGAATCCCGAGTCCCAAGAACTCTCTCTATTTTGCAGACATAAATTGTATATTTTCTCTATTTTGATATTCTTTTCTTTATTAAATCCTAAAATCACTTCAACAAGTCCGAGTGAACGGCTAACCTTATTTTACCACTATCTAAAATTCGATCAATTTCTTTTGATGTACTGTTTAATGGATTTGTGTATAGATTTGTTTTTAGGTTTTATTTTTTCTTTTATTATTTTGTTCTTTTTTATGCTGCTTTTTTGCATTTCTGCTTTGCTTAGATTTGGAGTGGATAAAGAAAAGAGAAAAATAAAAGCAGTGCTTGAAGCCAAAGAAAGAAATATAGATCCAATCTGAGTGAAGAAGAAAAATTTTGTATATAGGTGTAATTATTATTTATTATTTTTTTAGAAACTGTAATTAGGTAATTATTTTTGTAATTTTATTTTTGGACTTTTTAATTTTGACTATCGACATTATTAATTTAAAACCCTAAGTGAAGGTTAGTTTAATAAAAATCAGACAGTAAGCGACTTAAGGCTTATTTATACTGCCTCGCCCTCGGTCTGGGAGTATGACATAGGAGCTGTGGCCTGAGTCGACTTCAACGGCGTTCATCCACCGAACGGAGGTAAGAATTCTAAATACCCGCTAACTCTCAACAACAAGCCATCGATGATTTTGGCGCGTTGGCATGTTGACGGGTTGAAATCGGATTTAATTTTCTAGTAAAGGCAA